>JAQZBX010043852.1:0-21540 GCA_029593785.1 Cabassous unicinctus
CTTTTACCCGTTTCTCCTCCTGAAATTACTCCAATTCCTCCTTGAACGCTCAGTACAATTTAAAGCTCCCTTGTGAAGCTTTCACTAACCTCCACAGAATGAGTCCATTCTTTTCAATCCACTTCAACAAGATTTCAGAGCTATCTCAGGATATTAGATATACTCATTTCTATGTCCATAACCCCATTTGGATGTAATCTCCTTAATATGAGAAGCAAAATTGTACTTATTTCTTTATTCCCAAAATAACATTTAGAGCTCTTCATGAAATAATTCATAACTAAACATTTGTTGAATGACTGAAAGAAAAAAAATGAATGAATGTGGTTAAACAGATACTTTCAACAATTGCAGAGAAAGAATGAACGAAACAAGGAAAAATACTGTTGAGAGAGATAAGACCCAAGAGTGAGAGGCCAGAGGAGAAAGACTGGAAAAATAATATATTTTAGTGTATCAGATATCTATTTCCACTCAGGATTTTTAAGAAGGCAGGACTTTGTATTTTATGCTTTCTCTACAGTCATAACCTGTTGATGTCCTTAAAACTAATACCAATAACAGGAATTCATTGAGCCAAAACACATTCCACCGGAATCTGTGAAGATTCTGTAACTCACCCTGAATTCATCAAGGCAGGTTCCAAGTTGACCAATGCAGATTCTTCCTTGAATGATGCATGAAGTTTGAAGTTCTGCTCCCAGTAAGAAAAGAGTGATGGAACCACTCATGAGGTCTCTAGAAAACAAAATTGTGTTTTCTTTTCACCAGAGATTTTTAAAGTAGACTTGATATAGTGAAGGGGAAGGATTTAGAGTTTCTGAGCCATTAGGGATTCCATTCTCATGAGCTGCATTAATGAAGTATTCTCTTGTCTCAATACTCCCTGAGATACTTACTTCTCTGGAGGTAAGAAAAGAATGCACAATGCAAACTTGTGCCAGTTTGTCCCTTGAGGCAGCTTTGGAACTCCTTGTTCATCTCTTATCCATCCACACTCCTATATCCCAGGAGGAGGTCACCTGTCTTTAGGTGGGGGCTCTAGTATTGCCAGTTTTCCCATAATGATTTCCCTTTTGAGGATTCTGGAGAAAGATTCTGGATAGACTAAAATATGCTATGTCTCCATTCTGGCTCCTTTGGACATGGCTCTCATAAATGGAGCCACCCTCTGTCAAGAGAATTTCCTCTTGTCTCACTGCTTCTCCTTTCTCCCCCTTAGTTAGCAATATCTATTCAATTCACACAACCATTTGTTTTCTCTGTCAATCAACAAATATTTAATCAGCAATATTGTATGGTAACACTAAACTACTTTCTGAGTTTGGAAAGGAGAATACGGTACTGTGTTCTCTCTCAAACAGTTCACAGTCTAAACAAGCAAAGGGGAAATGATGTAAATAAATATAACACACTAAGGAGATAGTGTAGTCCTCTTGAATTTTAAGTTCTTATGAATCATGGTTGGATTTTCTATTGCTTTCTTTAGGCTCCTGGAACTTTGACAGATATTACAATGAATTCATAGATTACTTTGAGTAGCATTGGCATATTTTTTAAACAGTTATATTTACACACCATACACATCTTCCATATTCTACAGTCCATGGTTGTCAGTTTAATCACAAAGTTTTGCATTCATCAGCACAATGAATTTAGAATATTTTTATTACTGAAAAAATACTCTTATTAATTATACTTAATATTTTTCCAAAATATTTGTTACAATTGATGAACACATTGCAATATTATTATTACATATAGTCAGATATTTTTTTATTTTAATTTTTAAAGAAACAGCATAAATCCCAAAAGAACTACTCCAAGACATACTTGTCTAACTTTTACCTGCTCAGGAAAAGAAGAGAAAGAACTGAAGGCAGTGAGAAAAAAAAGAACCATCACATAAAAGGGAAGTTCAATAAGATTAAGTGTTGATTTCTCATCTGAAACCATCAACACAAGAAGGCAGTGGTATGAGATAGTTAAGGTATGAAAAAAAAATTTCCTGCCAAAATTCTGTATTCAGCAAAGCTGGCATTCAAAAACATTGGAGAGTTCAAAATAATGACATATAAACAGAAATTAAGAGAGTATGCCAAAAGGAAACCTGCAATTCAAGAAATATTAATGGGATTTCTGCAGGTTGAAAAGAAAAAAAAGCGTTAGTGAGAGAGTTGAAGGAGAGTCTATGGACAGCGAAAAGAAAAAAAAGAGGAATAAAAACAACATATGACATACATAAACCCAAAGAAAATATGACTTATTGAAGTAATTCCTAAAGAGTAATAACACTGAATATTAATGGATTAAACTCAACAATCAAGAGATGCAGATGGGCAGAATGGATAAGGAAATAAGACCCATTTATATGCTGTCTAGAAGAAACCTTAGACCCAAGGATTCAAGGAGACTGAAAGTGAAAGGCTGGAAAACAATATTGCAAACAAACAATTACCAAAAAGTGTGGGAGCAGCTATACTAATATAGGACAAATAGACTTCAAATGCAAAACTATTGCAAGAGACAAAGAGAGACACTATATATTAGCACAAGGGGTAATCGTTCAATAAGAAAAAACAATCCTAAACATTTATGCACCTAACCGGTGCACCTCAAAATACATGAGGCAAAAACTGGGTAAAAAAGTGGAGAAAGAGATGCCTCTACAATCATAGTGGAGGACTTTAATACAACATTATTACCATTAGACAGAACATCTCAACAGAGAATCAAAAAAGAAAAAAGACTTTGAATAATACATTATAGGATCTGGACTAATTGACATATACAGAACACTACACCCAAATATATGGGGATATACATTCTTCTCAAGTGAACATGGATCATTCTCAAAATATACCACATGCTAGTCCACAAAAAAATTCTCAATGAACTAAGAAAGATTGAAATTATACAAAGTAATTTCTTTGACCACAATGGAATGAAGTTGGAAATCAGTAATGGCCAGAGAACCAGATTAGGCACAAAGATAGGGAAGTTAAACAACACACTCTTAGATAATCAGTGGGCCATGGAGGAAATTTCAAAAAAAAATTAATAACTACCTTGAAATGAATGAAAATGACAATACAACATATCAAAAACTATGGGATACAGCAAATTTCACTGATAGGGAAATCCATAGCCTTAAATGGATATATCAAATAAGAAGAAAGAGCTAAAATTGAAGACCTAACAGCACACTTGGAGGAATTAGAAAAATAACTGAAAACAAACCCCAAAGGAAGAATATAGAAGGAAATTACAAAATCAGAGCAGAACTAAATGAAATAGAAAATAAGAAAGCATGAGAAAAAATAAAACTAAAAGCTGGTTCCTTCAGAAGTTCAATGAAATTGACAAATCCTTAGCTAGACTAACAAAGAAAAATAGAAAGAAGTTGCAAATACATAAAATAAGAATCGAGGAAGGACTATCACCACTGATGACACAGCAATAAAGAGTATCATAAGATGATACTTTGAAAAATTATATGCCATAAGAAGGATAATTTAGAGAAAATGGACAAATTCCCAGAAACACACAAGCAGCTTACTCTAACAAAAGAAGAAATTGATGAACTCAGCAGACCAATCACAATTAAAGAGGTACAATCAATAAGCAAAAATCTCCCAGCTAAGAACATACGGCTTCACAGGTGAATTCTACCAAACATTCAGAAGGAATTAGCACCAATCCTGCTTAAAGTCTTCCACAAAATAGAAGTAGAAGTAGTGTTGCCAAACTCTTTTTATGATGCCAATATTACCCTAATACCAAAACCAAACAATAATGCCACAAGAAAGGAAAATTACAGAACAATCTCTCTAATGAACCTGGATGATAAAATCCTTAACAAAATAGTTCTTAATCATATTCAACAACACATCAAATGAATTATACACCACGACCAAGTGAGTGTCATCCCAGATATGCAAGTATGGTTCAACATAAAAAAATCTATCAGTGTAAAACATCACACAAAGAGCTCAAAAGAAAAAAATCACATCATCATCTCTTCAGACCCAGAGAAAGCATTTGACAAAATGTTGCTCACTTCCCTGATGAAAACATTGCAAAAGACAAGAATACAAGGATACTTTCTGAACATGATAAAAGGTATATATGAAAAACCCACAGCAAACATAATATGAAATGGTGAAATCCTAGAAGCTTTCCCTCTAAGATCAAGAACAAGACAAGGATGCCCACTATCACCGCTCCTATTTAACATTGTGTTAGAAGTACTTGCTCGAGCACTGAGGCAAGAAAAAGATATGAAAGGCCTCAAAATTGGAAAGGAATAAGTAAAAATTTCACTACCTGAATACCACATGATCCTATACATAGCCCTGAGAAATGTACAACAAAGTTTCTAGAACTTATAAATGAGTTCAGTAAAGTCGCAGGTTATAAGATCAACACACAAAAATCAGTAGCGTATCTGTACTCCAATAATGAGCAAGCTGAGGAGGAAATCAAGAAAAAAATATCATTTAAAATAATAATTAAAATAATTAAATACCTAGGAATGCATTTAACTAAAGATGTAAATGACTTATACAAATAAAACTATACAATACTGTTAAAGGAAATCAAAGAATTAAATAAATGGAAAAATATTTCCTGTTCATGTACAGGAATACTAAACACCATTAAGGTGTCTATCCTACCCAAACTAATCTACAGATGTAATGTAATCCCAATAAACATCAACAGAGGATTTTTTTACTGAATTGGAAAAATAAATATGAAATTTACTTGGAAGGGCATGGGGCCTCCAATCGCCAAAGACTTAATGAAAAAGAAAAATGAAATCAGAGGAATCACACTATGTGACTTTAAAACACACTAAAAGCTACTGGGGTCAAAAGTGCATGGTATTGGCACAAGGTTAGTCATACTGACCAAAGGAACAGTACTGAGAGTTCTCATATAGATCCTCTCATATACAGTCATCTGATATTCCACAAGGCCACCAAGCCCTCCCCACTGGGAAAGAATGGCCTTTTCAACAAATGGTGCTTGGAGAACTGGGCATCCATATCCAAAAGAATGAGAGAGGAACACTGTCTCACATATTATAGAAAAATCACCTCAAGATGGATCAAAGATGGAAATTCAAAAGACAAGACCATAAAGACCTTGGAAGATAATTTCAGGAAGAATCTACAAGACCTTGTGATAAGAAATGGCTTCATGAACTTCACACCCAAAGCACGAGCATTGAAAGACAAATTAGATGAATGAGACTATTCAAAATTAAAACCTTTTGCCCCTCAAAGGAGATTGTCAAGAAAGTGAAAAGACAGCCTATAAATGGAAGAAATTATTTTGTAATCATATATCTGATAGGAGACTAATATCCAGCATATATAAAAAAAATCCTATATCTCAAAATAATAAACATAACACCAACAACCCATCTGAAAAATAGGCAAGTGATTTGAATAGGGCTCTACTTTGGAGTTTGTGTTCCTGTGTGTGATAGAGTTGGACTCACATGTGACTTGTCTACACATGCTTCTTCTGTCGCTTTTATTTGAACCTATAGTTGGTGCTAGAGTTTGCATATGTACATAAAAGAGGCTTGATTCTCTGGGTTCTTCACTTGCCAGCTGGGCCCTGAGCCTCAGTGGAGTTCCAACACTTACTCTCCAGTTCATTGGACTCAACCAAGACAAGTAAGAAGGAGGTGAGAATGGACAACCCCACACCAGAGACCCGAGGAAGTCCACAACTGCAAACAAGGGAGTCCCATTCATCAGCCATGTGGGATTGAAATCCCCTCTCAAATAGAGGTGTAGTGAGCATCACCATCCCAGAATCCTCAGGATTGCGGAATGAAATATGGACTAGAGTGGACTTAATTGTATTCTACTACAGGCTTCTTGTGATTCTAATAAAGGAAGAAATTATATTGATGTGGAGACAGTAGCCACTGAAGATGCTGAAGTCAGGGACAGGGAAAAAGAGGTGTAATATGGGGGCATTTTCAGGACTTAGAATTGTCGTGAATGTCATTGAAATGACAGATACAGGCCATTATATATCCTGCCATACAGAATTGAATGGGATAGAGTGTAAATTACAATGTAAACTATAATCCATGCCTTGCGGCAATTCTCCAAAATATATTCATCAATTGCAATGAACGTACCACACTAACGAAAGAAGCTGTTAATGTGGGGAAAAGTGGAAAGTGTGGGGAGCGAGGCTTATGGGGATCTGTTATATTTTTTATGTAGCATTTTATATAATCTAAGTATCTTTTTAAAAGTAAATAAAAACTATAAAAATTTAGAAAAAAAAAAAGAAGAGTAAAAAATAAATGGGCAATAGTTTTGAACAGACACTTCTCCAAAGAAGAAATAAATGGCTAAAAAGTACATGAAAACGTGCTAAGCATCATTAACTATTAGGGATATGCAAATCAAAACTACAATGAGATAACATCTTACACCCGTAAGACTGGAGGCCATTAAAAAAACATTGGAGTACACAAAAATGTGGAGGAATGGGAAATCTCATCCACTGCTGGTGGAAATATAGTATGGTCCAGCCATTGTGGAGGATAGTTTGACATTTCCTCAAAAAACTAACTATAGATCTGCCATATGATCCAGTATATACCCTGGGTATATACCTAGAAGAATTGAAAGCAAGGACATGAACAGATATATGCACACCAATGTTCATAGTGGCTTTATTCCCTATTGCCAAAAGTTGGAATCAACCCAAATGCCCATCAACAGATGAATGGATAAACAAAATGTGGTATATATTGATGCAATGGAATATTACTCAGCTGTAAAAAGGAATACAGTGCTAACACAAAGGATAACACTGATGTATCTTGTGGGCCTTATGTTGTCTGAAGCAAGCCAACCATTGAGGGACAAATATTACATGACCTCTTTGATATGAATTAAGCACATTAAGCAGACTCAGAGAGCTAGAGTCTGGAAGATTGGTTTACATGAAATAGAAAGGGAGAAGAAGTTTATAAGCCAACATCCACAAAGGTGAAATCTATGATAAGGTGGAAGTGAATAGTTGCACAGTGAAGGGACATGACAGTGGTGAAGTGATAATATTGGGTTGGGTATTGTAAGCTTGAAAGGGGGGGTAGGGTGGGGTGGATGTTTTAGATGGTCCATGGAAGTGAGGAGAGGGTTGGAGGAGGGAGAAGGAGAACACTGGGTATTGGCGGGTAAGTGGTTGAAACTACAATGTTGAGAAAGCTCTTTTGGTGATACAAGAAGGAAGAGTTACTGGTTTAGGGTGTTGGATGGGGTGGGTATTTGGGACAGGGTGCACCTATGGCAGTCTACTAGAGAATGTGTGAGTGAGCATTCTGCCATAGTGTGTTATATCAGTGGGTGGAGACCCATATAATGAATGAGAAGGAGTTGGACTCCCCTCCTGGGGAAGCCAAATATGTTCTCAAACAGAGGGGAGGGTGTCTCTTGAGAGCATGGATGGTTCCTAATAGGGGAGAACAGACTAATGTGGGAAACTCTCAGCGTTGTTGCAAGTATCTATGAATCTTGTCCTTCAAGGAGTGAATCCTGGAGGTCACCATGGGTTTTGAAGGAAGGAGGAGGGAAGAATAGAAAAGATGGAAGGAGGAGAATTTAGGGGGCAAAGGAAGTGTTCTGCATGATCTTGCAATGATGGATACAGCTCATGTTAAATTTCATCAAAAATGTATAAATGTGTAAGGTATAAAATATAAACCATAATGTAAACCATTGATCATGGTCAGTAGCTATGTTTCAATATCTGTACATCAGTTGTAACAAATATACCATTCACATGTAAAAACGTTATTAATACAGGAAGGGGGAAAGGGGGGGGGATGTTGGGTATATGGGAGTCCCCTATATTCTGTATGTGACTTTAGTGAGACCTAAAACTTCTTTGACAAGAAAATGAAAAAATGTAAGACACTGGGGAAGAAATGGAAGAAAGCACCACTCTACAGACAGGACAACAATTATTACAGGGATGAAAGGCAAAACATAAAAAAAAAAACTTTGTATTTTTTAAATAGTTTTCTTTAATTTTTTAATATTCCAGTTTCCCTTTTCTCTTTTTTAGTTTTAGTTTTCCTAATTATTATGTACTTTATTTATTACATTTAAACCTATCATTACTATTTCATTTTCCTATTAATTATTTTTGGCAATATTCTTGATTTTATTTTTGAAAAGGTTTTGGATCATAGAAGGGTTTCAAAATGTCAGGGGAGGAGCATTGGTGTGGGGTGTCAGTGATAGGAGATACTAGTAGGAAGTTCATGTTGGCATATATATAAGGGATATGAATGTGTTCAAATGTACAAGGCACATTGCCACAGTGGGTACAGAGTCACACAACCGAAGGAATATTGAATTCCCATCCTGGGGAACTCTGCCGCATTCTCTAATGGAAGAGCAACAATCCTCCAAGTACAGGTGCAATGACTAGTGAAGAAAGATGCTTCATTGATGGACCCTTGAAATTTATGACTAAGCTTATCAGCCTTTGCTCCTGAAGCTGCAACTTAGCCTAGGTTTGTGGGGTGCCTAAGAGTTACCTACTGGGAGCCTCCTTGTTGCTAAAATGTGGCCTCTTTCTAGCTGAACTCAGCATGTAAATGCATTACATTCAGGCTAGCGTGGGAAATGATTCCCGTGTATTTGCCTCCCTGACTCTGAGGGATTACCACCAAGCACTGGCTGGTGATGCAACTGGAAAAAGACCTTGAATAAAAGGGTGAAAATGTTAAGACAAATTATTTTATTTTGCTATGAGACATCAAATTGAGTGAGGAGATTATCAGAGAGATAATAACAGGAAATCATAGACTTTCCATGTAGATACTACTCCAAATAGTAGGACTCCTGAGGGCTCTGAAGACACCCAGGCCCTACAGTCATGGCAGATAAAGCTCCAGAGTTTGGTGCTTTGTCAGTGGGCCCTACTGTGGAGTTTGTGCGCCCAAGTGTGAAAGAGTTAGACTCAGATGTGACTTCTCTACACATGCCTCTTCTGTCCCTTTTGTTTAAACCTATAGTTGGTGCTGGAGTTGGTAGGTGGACATCCAAGAAAGTTGAATGTCTGGGTTGCCAATATGTCACCTGGGCCCTGAGCCTCAGCAGAGTTGCAACACCTACTGTCCAGTTCATTGGACTCACCCAGGACAACTATTGAAAAAGTGAGGATGGACAACCACCACACTAGAGAACTGAAAGAGTCTGCAAATGCAAGCAAGAGAGTCTCATCCATCAGCCATATGGGATTGAAGTCCCTTCTATATTAGAGGTGGAGTGAGCATCACCATCATAGAATACTCAGGATTGGGGAATAAAATATGGACTAGAGTGGGTTTATTGGTCTTCTATATAGATTTATTGTGATTCGAGCAATGGAAGAAATTATATCTTGGATTTGGCGACAGTAGCCACTGAAGGTGCTGAAATCAGGGATTGAGAATAGGAGGTGTAATATGGGGGCATTTTCAGGGCTTGGAATTGTTCTAAATGACATTGCAGTGACAGATTCAGGCCATTATATATCTTGCCGTTACCTACAGAATTGAGTGAGAGAGAGTGTCAATTACAATGTAAAATATTATCAATGCTTACTGGCAATGCTCCAAAATATGTTCATCAATTGCAATGAATGTATCACACTGATGAAAAAAGTTGTTAATGTGGGGGGAAGGGGGAAGTGTATGGATTGGGGCATATGGGAATCCCTTATATTTTTTATGTTGCATAATATGTAATTTAAGTATCTTTTAAACATAAATAAAAATATTTTTTTAAAAAAGGTTTAGATTACATAATTCTTACATTAAAAAAAGGGAGTCTCCTATGCCCCACACTCTCCCCATTCCACACTTTCCCACATTAACATTATCCTTCATTACTATCATACATTTGTTAAAATGGATGAACACATCTTGAAATATTGCTATTAAACATGGATTATATTTATATTAAAGTTTACTCTTTATCCCACAAAATTTTTTAGGTTTTGACAAAATAAATAATGGCCGTATCTGTCATTGCAATGTCATATAGGACAGCCCCAATGTCCCAAAAATGCCCCCATTTTACACCTACTTTTTCCAAACCCTCCCCTTAGAACTTCTGATGCCCTTTGCCTTTATGTCAATGATAAAAATTCTTCCATTGCTAGAATAATAACAAGTCCATAATAGAATAATAAGTCTGCATTATTCCATTGTTCATTTCCCAATCTTGAAGATTTTTGGATGGTGATACCCACTCTATTTCAAATTGAGAGAGGGCATAGGTTCCATGGGGCAGATGGATGAAAATACCTTCTTGCAGTTACAGACACTCTTTGTTCCTTGAGATGGGCGTTGTCCATGATCATCTCCTTGTTAGTTGACTTGGGTGAATCCAGTGAACCAGAGAGCAGGTAATGAAACTCTGCTGAGTTTCAAGGCTCAGCTGACACATAGAAGGACAAAAGATCTAAGACTCTGGGACATATACTTATCAAGTGTAGTGCTAAGTATGGATTCAAATAAAAGGTGCTGAAGAGCCATGTATAGGGAAACTATAAATGAGTCTCATTCTGTTACACTGAGGAGCATAAATTCCAAAGTAAGGTCAGCTGAAAGGGTGCCAAATTCCTGAGCTGTCTGCCCTGCTTATAGTGTCTGGATGTTTAGATCCCACTGATAGGTGCAGAATTCCTGAGCTTGTCTGCACTACTTATAGTGTCTGGGTATATAGAGCCCTCAGGAAATCCACTGATCGAGACACTCATTGCTGTGGCGGTCAAAGAGACCCTGCTAAGATACATCTCTGGAGGCAGTGGCCACTGGAGGTACTGAGGGGAGGGAGAGGGAAAAACAAGTGTAATATATAATTTTCAGAACTTGAAAATTGGCCTGCATGACATTACAATTGACAAATACAGGCCATTATATATCTTGCCATAACATACAGATTGTGAGGGAGAAAGTGTAAGCCATAATATTAACTGTAATCCATGCTTAGTGGCAATGTTCCAAAATGTGTTCATCAATTGTAACCAACATACCACACTAATGAAGGATTTTGTTAATGTGGGAAAATGTGGGAGGAGTTGGGAGTGGGGCATATGGGAATCCCCTATTTTTTTTATGTAATCTAAGCATCTTTTCAGAAAAAAGAATACTAAAAAAAGGCTAACTTAGGAAAAGAAGGGTCTACATATTTATGCACAGAGCCCCAGTGGGAATAGGAGACTAGGAATATGAATAAAGATTTTTACTAGCATTTTTATATGTAAAAAATTGAAATGTCAACCAAATATATTGGGGTATATGGGGTGGGAGATGCTCATAATGTGGGAAACTCTCTGCAATAGGTTCACAATTTTTTGTAGAGTAATACTGTTCAAAAATAAAGGTCATTAAAAATTTAAAATGTTACTGAAATGTAAATACTTTGGAAACAGTGAACTCTGAACTTGATTCCAGACTTTACTACATGCCTTGGATAAGTGATATCATTGATCTGAGTCACATTATTCAACCATAAACTTAGAATATAGATACCAATTTCATAGAGTTATCAAAGATTAAATGAATTACTGAATATAAAATGTCCAGCAATGTGTCTAATTTTAATCAGTGAATTTTTAGCTAAATTATGTTTTAATCCCTCACAGATTATTCCCAACCTCTCTATTCCCACTTCTTTTTTAACTTTTTTAAATTGAAATTTATGTTTCATACGTGAGCAAACATAAACAGTAAATGTATAATAAAAGTTGTGAGCTTATAAAAGAGACATGCATATCATCATACAAGTCTCCCCTACTTCACCCCGCAACCAATGTGTTGCATTGTGAAGCAATTATTGCAAACTATGAAAGAACATAGCATTGTCAGACATTGCTACTAGCTATAGCCTGTATCTTACATTTGGTGTATTTTTTTCTCAACCCACCCAATTATTAACACTCTGTACTAGTATTATATATTTGTTATAGTTCATGAAAAAACATTCTCATATTTATTCTGTAAACCACAGTCCATAATCTATCACTGGTTTTCCTGTGTTATACAGTCCCCTGCTTTGTACAATCCATCCAATGCATACACTCAGTGGCTCTCAGTCTCATCAGAGTTGTGATATCATCACCTCAGTCAATTTAAGAAAGTTTTCATTACTCCAAAAGGAATACTCCCATATCCCCTTATACACCCCTATTTATGTCCCTTAGAATTGATATATTATATTTTTGCCACTGATGCAAAATATTGCAATGTTACAGTTAGCTATTTTCTAAAAGTTACATTAGTTGTAACTTTCCCTTATATCACAATATTATTAACACTTTATAAAAGAACACTCTTATACATATACTAGTAAACACTTCTACTGTGCTACTTCCACACCTCTTCATCTCTCCATGGCTTGGACAGCATTGTCCCAGAATGAATTTTCCATTGGTCTAGCCTGATTATAGACATCACCTGATATAAAACACTCAACGAATCTCCACTACCTTCAGAATTAATATCAATCCTGTAGCCTAAATGTAAAGATCTCTATTGTGTGGCTGCTAGCTACCTGGATACACTGATATATCACTTTTCATCCCCTGACCAACATTGTTGGTCATATATTAAAATATTTTTGTGATTTTGTCAGCACAACTTTTGTTTAATTGATTTCCAGATAAACTCCTCTGCTTCCTCTGGCCCAATATCCATGCAAAAGTACTCCAAATCCTCTTTTAATATTCAATACAATGATACAAGTACCCGGAGAGCCTTCACCAACCTCTCCAGGAAGAGTCATCAACTTTATGAACCTCTTCACCAAGAATTCAGTGTCATCTAAAGATAGTGCATTTATTTATGCCCATGTCTCCTGCCCTGTTAAACTGTGAGTCCCTTGAGAGAAAGAACAAAGTTTTATCATCTGTTCATCCACAGAACATAATTTATTAATGCAATTTATTAATTGTTAAATAAATGTTTTTTGAAGGACTGAAAAGGCAAATGCTGTAATGATATTCAACATATACTGCCATAACTGAGAGCCAAAACCAGATGAGAGATTCAGGAAAATGAATAAAGTTTAATTTACCCATACTCGCCCTCCAGAATCAGGGATTTCCACTTGGAAGAAGTTTTTATCATTAACTATCCTTAACTTTCTTTCCATGTTGATGCTCCTAAAGTTGCCACCAATAAAAGACGTCCCTCAAACCATACTGTATCCCCCTGAAATTGAGAAGTTTCTGTAACTCAACAATTTATTATCATGGAAGCATCTCAAATTCAGTGATCCAGTTTATTCCTTGGGTAATGAATGAAGTTGGAAGCTCTTCCCCCAGGAAGGTCAAGGAAATGGAGGTGGTCATGAGTCCTCAAGAAGACACAATTTTATTTTCTCTTCACTGAGAATATTAATGCAGCCTTGATATGATGTAAAAGACGCATTTAAGGTTTCAGTTAATTTAGGGCATGGATTCTCATGAGACATATTAATGAAATAATCTTTGGACTCTCAACATCACCCCCTCAGTTTTCTGGAACTAGAAGAGAAAAACAGAATTCAAATGTGTGCCAATTTTGACTCATGGCAGAATGTTTTGGAGATCCATATACATGTCATATCCCACTGGACAGCTTCCTCCTAAGAGGAGGTCAGCTCTCTTTGGTTTTGGTCTCTGGATTCAGTTTCTCCATAATAATAAATCTGGCCATTTCTAGGGTGCATTTCCTTCTCCAGAGTTAAAGAACCTTGTTGCTTATAATTTGTTGAGGTGCAAATATTTTATGCCAATATTCATTGACACACACAAAAAATCCCTCATTCACTCACAACTCTGTTTTTATCATGATTTCATTTCATATAAATAGACTGTTTTACCATAATACAGGAAAAGTCACTCAAGTACAGAGGACATAGGGTGAGAGGCTTGAAGGATGGACTCAAGGGCATGGTCTCTGGGGGAGTGTACATATCAAGAGGTCTCATGGGTGCAGTAATAACTCGTAACTTCTTTAGGTTTCTGTTTTGATGAAACAGGTTCTACTATAAGACAGTTTCACACATAGTACTCAAAGTTAATTGCATAATATCACATGCCATGTAACATAATATTGATATATTTAAAATATTATATTAATAGTTATAAAAGTGACTTGATAATCAAAACTTGTGATTGAGGTGACTAATAAAGTATTTACAACAAAGGGTATATGCCCATTTGTTGAGTTCTGCATTATAAATGAGAAGTACAGTGACATGTGTTTGCATATTACAGAGAGTACCAATCTAGTTGGCTATATTGGGAGAAGAGAGGTTAAACCTTTCTGAGAAGAATGCATCTAGGGCATTATTCAAATGATGGATAGATGATAGCCTGATGAACATACTATGGAAAGTTGTGCAAATTTAGCAGAATCCTCACTCTTGAATTCCTTTCTTGACCCTTCACCAATACAGGCAACATTGAAACTTTCCAACAAAGGATGTTGTATTTCAATTTTCCCCTATATCATATAGGAAGAAAAAAATTTTATGAACAGAGAGAATTGGGGGTTCTTGGCCTCAAGAATTCAAAACCATTCATTCATTCCTTTTGTTTGTTTTTCTAAAATAATAATGAAATATAAAGAGATCTTTTTTTTTAGGTACCATGGCCAGTGACTGAACCCAGGACCATGTATGTGGGCAGCAGGCATTCAACAACTTGAGTTACATCAACTCCCACCAAGAACTTTTAATAGAGTGAAAATTGTCACAGAGATAAATGAGAAAATCAATGCATGCTGAGTTTAATATTAAGATTATGCTTTCTATAAGATCTAAATTGCTGTGGCCATGAATAAATGAGGACAGAATTTTGATTACTCTGTCCCTAGCAGAGGGCCTGCCACATTTCAGGTGTGTAATACATGATTGCTAAAATATCTAGCAGATGAAGCATCTGATTGTTACTCAGTTCCTTAGAAATTCAGTTTTTTATGGAGCACAGACCAAGATGTAGATGTCCTTTGCTGGAGAGGACAGATTATTTATGGGGAAAGGGTATCACATTGATAGAGGTTTGCCTTTACTGTGGTCTGGTTCCAGAGAGTTTTTGGGAATTTTTACAGCTGAAATCAAGAATTCATTTTGAACCCTTAGCAACTTAACATCAATGTATGGCACATCTATCTGGTAAATCTGTGGGCTGAGAAGCACGTGGTTGAAGCTTACTTCAGAGCTTTGTTTCAGTATGCTTTAAAGTCCCAACCCTGTAAATGTTTTTCATCTTGTGCTTCTTGTATTTTGTGAAATGTACTTGTTCATTTGTTTGGATCATTTTATACTTTAATAAATATATGGCCCTCAGGCACTGCTGATAGGAAGGGGAAATGGTACAGATTCCATAGAAAAACTTTGGCGGTTCCTCAAAAAGTTAAACATAGAATTACCATATGGCCCATCATTTCTACTTCTAAGTATAAATATCAAATAATTGAAAACAGGTGTTCAAACACAAATGTTCACATGCATGTTCATAGCAGCACTATTCAAAAGCTAGTACCCACGGGTTCAATCAGGTCCACCCCCTTTTTATAAAAGTATCTATAAAAGAACTTTAATTGATTTATTTGCTTAAGCTTCCTCTCTTATTGTTTGAAAATTAGAAGGAGACATAGAGATGAAAATATTTGAATTTTGGGTGGAAAAATTAACCTAAATGCTACTAGAGAGGACTTCCAGAAAAATGGTGTTGAGGTAGGAAAGCAGAGTCTGACCCTCTCACAAAAAAAGTGGGGAGAAGGCAGGGACCTATCTAAAAGGAGCTGATTTGGATATATATAGAATGGGAAGGTGCTCTGAGCCCTCTGGGAGAGTACGGGAAAGATAATGAAGTCAAAGGAAAGCTGTGAGTTGCTCAAACCTTTGGCTGGAAATGGCACATATAACCCACCCTCAGGGCCACACACTTGGAGGGGGCATTCCCTGGGAGAGAGAGGGGTCTGAAAGAGGGTGAAGACAGGTTTTTTTTTTGTTTGTTTGTTTGTTTGTTTTTTGGTGGTGAGGTTGACCAACTGAATCCCCTTTGAATCTCAGAATGGACCCCAACCCAGTAGAGGGAGAGGAGGGGTGTCTTCACAGGCAGGCTGTCATGCCCAGCTGCCAAGGAAGAGAAAGGAAATAGATGAGAGAAGGGAGGGACAGGCACCTAATCAACAGGACTCTAGCAAATTGCAGTCTAAAATGCCTGGGAGAAAGAGGGCAGATAGATTCCTAAAGCCCAATCAAGTTGAGGACACAATTTGGCTCAGTAGAGGAATTCCAGTCTTGCATATTCAAGGTCCCTGGTTCTATTCCCCTGTATGGGTTACCAGGAATTCACCAGATACCTTATGAGAGGGAACATAGAGATATTCTTTTTATTTTTGGTTTCCTTGAATCTGTTATTTTTTTAAAGAATGAGGGGTGTTTTGCCTGATTTTTTGTTTGTTTGTTTGTTTGTTTGTTTTCTTTAAAGTGTTCCTGTTTTGTTTCTTTTTTATTGTTTTTTATTGTTATTCCTCTGTACTTCTTCTGATTTTTCACATGGGTTAATTATTTATTTTTCTAGGTCTTGTATAGATCCTCTTCTACCTTTTTTTATTAATAAAACTATTATTGTTTTACTCTTCTTATCTCTATTCTTTTCTCTGTTCCTAATTCTTTTTTTTCCCAAGGGAACATAGACAACAACATGGAAATAGAATAAGAGGAATGACCTGTCAAAGTGAAACTTTACAATACACACAAAAACAACAAAATAAAACCCTAGAGTAGAAAGAGAAGCTAACCAACTAAATAAACCCATCAAGATAAACAGATGACTAGACAACAACAAAAATTACAGGTCATACTAAGAAACAGGTAGACATGGACCAGTCTAATGAACAAACAAAAACAGGAGAAAATGCAGACCATGGAACAATGAATCCGAAGTGCCAAAAAAATATCATGAATCAATTAAATGAAGTGAAGGAAGAGATTAAGGATATTAAAAAGACACTGGAAGAACATATTGAAGAAAATGGAAAAGTGCACAGAAAGATACGGGATATGATGGTGATGAATGGCACAATGCAAGAAATCAAAAATACACTGGAAGCACAAAACAGCAGATTTGAACAGGCAGAGGAAAGAATAAGTGATGTGGAATACAGTACATTAGAAATCAAGCAGATAATAGAACAGATTGATTCAAAGATAAAAAAAAATCCAGCAGGGACTTAGGGACTTGAATGATAGCATGAAAGACACAAACATATGCATTATAGGCATCATAGAAGGAGAATAGATGGGAAGGTAGATGGAAGGAATGATGGAACAAATAATGGTTTAAAATTTCCCAACTCTATTGAGGGACATGGTTGTGCATGTCCAGGAAGCACAGTATACCCCTAAAAATATAAATCCTAACAGGCCTACCACAAGACATATACTTTTCAAATTGTCAAATGCTCAGGATACAGAGAGAATACTGAAAACAGCAAGAGAAAAGAGATCCATCACATACTATGGAAGCTGATCACATACTATGGAAGTGCTCATTTCTTACCTGAAACCATGGAAGCCAGAAGGCAGTGGCATTACATAGTTAAGGTGTTAAAAAAAATAATAATAAAATAAAATAAAACTCTAGCCAAGAATTATCTATTGAGCAAAGCTGGCATTCAAAAATTAGGGAAAGCTCAAAATATTCACGAATGGAAATTAAGAGAGTTTGTCAATAAGAAACCTTCCATTCAAGAAATACTAAAGTGAGTTCTGCAGATTGAAAGGAAAAAATAGGAGAGATAGATTTGGAGGAAAATGTAAGAATAACTGAATAACTAAAAAAATTAAAAGAGAAATAAAAACAACATATGGTGTACATAATCCTAAAGAGAATATAGCTAAAGTAAGTAATTCCTCAACAATAATAACATTGAATGTTTATGGATTAAAGTCTCCAATCAAGAGACATAAATTGGCAGAATGGAAAAGGAAATATGACACATCTATATACTTTCTGCAAGAAACACAGCTTAGACCAAGGGACACAAGGAAGTTTAAAGTGAATGTTTGGAAAACAAAATTACATGCAAACAATAACTAAAAAAGGGAAGGAGTAGCTATACTAATTTTGGACAAAATAGACTTTATATGCAAACTATTGTAAGAGAAAAAGAAGGCCATTATATATTAATTAAATGGGTAATCTATCAAGAAAAAAGAACAATCATAAACATTTATGCACCTAACCAGGGCACTTCAAAATACATGAGGCAAACACTGAAAAAACTAAGTGGAGAAATACATGCCTCTATTCCCCAATTATATTGGGGAATTTTACTACACCACTATCACTTTTAGACAGGACATCCTGATAGAGGATCAATAAAGAAACAAAGACCTTGTATATTAACTTAGAAGATCTGGACCTAATAGACATATACAGAACATTACACACAATACAGTGGGATATACATTCTTTTCAAGTGCACATGGATCATTCTCCAGATAGACCACATGAGACGCCTCAGAACAAATCTCAATGAATTCAGAAAGGTGGAAATTATACACAGTATTCTCTCTGACCACAATGGAATGACGCTGGAAATCAGTAGGGGGCAGAGAACCAGATTAGGCACAAAGATATGAAAGTTAAACAACACACTCTTAGATAATTGGTGGGTCAAGGAGGAAATTGCAAAAGATCAATAACTACCTTGAAATGAATGAAAATGACAATAGAACATATCAAAACTTATGGCATGCAGCAAAAGCTATACTGAGACAGAAATTCATAGCTATAAATGTGTACATTAAAAAAGAAGAAAGAGCTAAAATAAAAAACCTAACTGCCCACCTGCAGGAATTAGAAAAAGAGCAACAAACTTACCCCAAAAGAAGTAGAAAGAAGGAAATAAAGATTACAGCCAAACAAAATGAAAATGAAAATAAGAAAGCACTAGGAAAAATAAACACAACCAAAAGCTGGTTCTTTGAGAATATTAATAAAATTAACAAATCTTAGATAAACTAGCAAGAAAAAAAGAGAGAATATACAAATACATAAAATAAGAATTGAGGAAGGAGATATCACCACTGATGACATAGGATTAAAGAGTATCATAAGAGGATACGTTGAAAAATTGTATGCCAACATGATGGATAATTTAAAAGAAATGGACAAATTCCTAGAAACACACAAGCAGCCTACTTTGACAAAGGAAGAAACTGATGAACTCAACAGAACAATCACAAGCAACAAGATACAATTAGTTATCAAAAACTTCACACCTAAGAAGAGCCCAGTACCTAATGGCTTCACAGGTGAATTCTACCAAACATTCTGGAAAGAACTAACACCAATCCTGCATAAACTCTTCCAAAAAATATAAGTGGAGGGATCATTGCCTAACTCATTATATAAGCCCAACATCACCCTAATACCAAAGCCAAAGACACCACAAGAAAGTAAAGCTATAGAACAATCTCTCTAATGAAACTTGATCCTAAAATCCTCAACAAAATAATTTCTGATCGTATTCAACAACACATCAATTGAATTACACACCATGACTGAGTGGGTTTCATCCCTGGGATGCAAGGATGGTTCAATGTAAGAAAATCAATCAATGTAATGCACCACATAAACAGACTGAAAGAAAAACATCACATGATCTTCTCTAAGATTCAGAAATAGCATTCGGCAATATACAGCACCCTTTCCTGATAAACAACACTTCAAAAGAAAGGAATAGAAAGAAATGTTCTCAACATGAAAAAGGGCAAAAAAAATACTGCTAACATCATATTCAATGGTGAAGTGCTAAGACTTTCCCTCTATATCTGGAACAAGGACAAATATTTCATGACATCACTGTTATGAATTAAGCAAATTGAGCAGACTCACAGAATTAGCGTATGGAAGATAGATTTACAGGAGACAGAAAGGGAGAAGGTTGTGAGCCAATCCACATATAAGCAGAATCTTTGAGAAGGTGGAAAGATGTAGTTGTGCAGTGGGTGGACATGACAGTAGTACAATGATGCTATTGGGTTGGGTAATGCAGATTTGGGTGGGGGTAGGTAGGGTGGATTGAACTGTCCTTGGAACTGGAGGAAGGGTTGGGGGTGTGAGCAGGTGAATTCTGGGGATTTGTGAGTATGTAGTTGAGACCATAACGTTAGGAATGTTCTTTTGGCAAATATGGTAGGGGAGGGATACTGGTTTGGGTGTTCGAAGTGGGTGGCATACAGAACAGGTTGTATCCGGGGAAGGATTCTAGGGAGTGTGTGAATGTTCTTCCTGTCATAGTGTGTGGAGTGAATGTCATAGTTTGTAGAGTGGGAGGAGATCCACAAAATCAGAAGGAAGGTGTTGGATTACCATTCTGGAGTGTCCTGAAATGTTCTCAAGTAGAGGCATGGGAGTCTCCCGAGAGCATAGGCAGTGCTTATGACAGGAGCACAGGGCAGTATATCAAGATCTCAATGATGTTGTAAGTAACTGTGAATCTTGTTCTTCAAGGAGTAAAGCTTGGTGGCTGCTGTGAGTCCTGAAGGGACAGGGAGGGAGTAAGAGAACAGATGGAACATGTGGCATTTTGGGGGCAATGGAATTGTTCTACATGATATTGCAATGATGGATACAGGCCATGATAAATTTCATGCAAATTTATAAAAGTGTTTAGTCCAAAATGTAAACCGTAATGTAAATCATTAACCATGGTTAGTAGCAATGTTTCCATATTTGTACATCACTTGTAACAAATGTACCATGTCTATGTATAATGCTATTAATAAGGGAAAGGGGGAAAGGGAGAGGATGGTGGGTAGATGGGAATCCCCTCTATACTGTATGTGACTTTTCTGAAACTTAAAACTTCTTTGAAGACAAAATGAAAAAAATGAGGTGCCGTGGGAATAAATGGAAAAAAAAAAGTCACTGAGCACACAAGATAACAGACCTTACAGTGATTAAAGACATAATGTCAAGATTTTTTTACTTCTTAAATTTTTCAAATATTTTTAAATTTATTTTTAAACATACTAAGATTACTTAAATTGTTACATAAAAAACTATAGGAGATTCCCATATGCCCCAATCCCCAGACCTCCCAATTTTTCCCACGTTAAAACTTCTTTCATTAGTATGGTACATTCATTGCAATTGATGAACACATTTTGGAGCATTGCCACTAAGCATGGACTCTAGTTTACATTGTAGTTTACATTCTCTGCCACTCAATTCTGCAGTCTATAGCAGGGTATATAATGACCTGAATCTGTCATTGCAATGTCATTCAGATCAAATCCAAGACCTGAAAAAGTCACCATATTACACCTATTTTTCCATCTCCCTGACTTTAGCACCTCCAGTGGCCACTGTCTCCACATCAATGATATAATTTCTTCCATTGCTAGAATCACAATAAGTCTATAGTAGAACACCAGTAAGTCTACTCTAGTATATATTTTATTTGCCAATCCTGAAGATTCTGGAATGGTGATG
>JAQZBX010043853.1:0-21547 GCA_029593785.1 Cabassous unicinctus
AAAAAAAAAAAAAAAAGAATCACTGGCAGCCAGCCTCGAGAGGCCTTGAGATGACTGGGTGAGGAGCAGAACAACCATCAGCTCATGCCCCCAGGCCATAAAACAAACCCGAGTGAGACTTAAAAGCAGGGAGAAGGATGTTTTGCAAGTAGGTAACATGCAATCTATCTCCTTCCTATTCACTTTGAGTTGCCTTTATGAGAAACCTTGTGCAGGGTTGAGGAGGAAAGAATCTGGCTGGGACACGGGCTTGCTAAGAAGTGACTCCAGCAAAGCCCCAGGTTTCCTGTCTCCGAGCTCGCTGCTCAGTCCCCTGGGTCCCTCTGATTTGCCATCATTTTTAGACAGCCGAGTGTCCTTGCTACATTTGATTTGGACCATGTCTTTACTATCACTGCACTGTTGGGCTACCTGGCCATAGGCAGACTTCTCATTAAGCTGTTGAGCACTTCCTGGAGCACCATCAGGCCTGAGCTCTGGCGAGCCCCCAGCTCCCAGCGGGTGGTCCTGAACCCTGTACAGATCCTTCACTGGCCTTCTGAAGTCCTGGAGAGGCTGGGGTAGCCTCACTTCCTGTCCCCCAAGAGGTGTGTCTGCTCTCCTCTTGGGGGAGGATCATTAGCCTGCCTCATCTCAGGCCCCCAGCCCCATCCTGCCCCCGCCCACTCCCTCCCCCAACCCCCCCGTGTCTCAACAGTTGTTGGGAACCGCAGTTGCGTGACAAATGACGGAGGAGGTCCCGGGGATGCCATTTCATTCTTCAGGCATTATTGTGCCTGACCTAAACCCAAATACCGGGGCCGGAGTCTCCCGGGTGACACCTGAAGGCCCTGGTTTCCTGGCAACCGGGAACAATGGCCCCTGGGAAAAGCACACACAGTTTGGGAAAGGGCAGGCTTTTTTCTCTGCGCCCCTGGGTAGCAAGGGGAGCTCTCCACTTCTGCAGGCAGAGTGTAGAGGGAAATTCTAGTGACTGAGAGTATTCAGGCCTCCCGGGCCCACCTCCCCACCCGAACCCAGCTGCAGGAACTCTCCCAGGCAAGCAGGAGCTCACCCACCTGGAGCGTTACTAGCTGCCTCTTACTGGGACAAAAGCCCCTTTGAGCAGACTCGCTGTGCCTCCTCTCCCCTCCTTTCCCTCCACCCCAGCCCAAGTCTCTACTTTATCCCCCTGGACCTGACTCAGGTGATTCAGTTATCTCTTCTGGTGACCACCATGGTCACCTTTTGCCCACAGAAGTAACATTCTCTTTCCCTGTTGATTTGCTGGGACAGCTTCCCAGTTTGGTGACATGGGTCTAGAGGAGAGGCGAGAACTCAGGCTTGGCAACCAGAGAGGCCTCAGAGAAAACTCCTCTCAGCCACTCACTTGCTCTGTGACCCGGACCAGTCACCAAACTAGGGGTCTCAGTGTCTTCATCTGCAAACCAGGGCTAACTGTACCCTCCCAGGGTGCTGTGAGGACTGCTGGGAGCTCAGGGTAGATGCTCAACACCACCTTGAGGTTCTGGGGTCACCTCCTTCCCAGTAGAAGCAGAGAACGGCAATGCCGTGCAAGAGACCATATGCCCTTCATCCTGCAGGCATCCAAGGGGGCTGTGCTGCATCGGTGCAGAATTGTGGCTCCAAGACTCCCCACAAATGCAAGAGCTCTCAAGGAGGATCTCAGAAACCTCTCAAAAGCAGGGCAGTCTCTAGAGACTTCTAGCATCTCGTGACGGTTCCTGTTGGTGAAATAATTCTTGCCTGCCTGCTAAGGAAAGAGAGGACATTTTTTTTTTTTTTTCATTCAGCCAAGTCCTACTCATTTCAAAAATCCCTTCAACTGAAACCCACAAGGTAATGCAACATCAGCAAACTGAATTTTTGAGTCATGGGTTTTTTTTTCTCTAGCCTTTCTTGCTTTAACTCCTGGGACTAGGTCACCTCCCATCAGTAACAGGACACAAAGGGACAAAGGGTGGTGGCTCCTATTTTACAGATGGGATATCAGAGTACAAGAAGATTCCAGGTCAGCAAAGTCAGAGAGGGTTGATGTCACAGCTGGGACCAGGAAGCAGCCGGCCACACAGAGCTCAGCCATCCCTGTTGGCAGTGGGTGCCAGGAGCAGCGGTGAGAGGGGAGTGAAGGCACGTGGTCCAGAGGAGCAAGCACAACTCCAAATCAGAGGCAAGAAGAAGATGGGCAGCAAAAATGCTATCTCCAGAAGATGCCAAGGCCACGAATGTAGCCAGAGAAGGACTCTGCACTCTCAGAGGTGCTGGTGCAGGTGGGGGCAAGACCTCAGGTGGCACAGAGCTGCCTCCCAATGCTGGGCCAGTGGCCAGGAGGGCAGAGGGCCGCGCAAGCCTCCCTGCCCCAGCTTGCCCCGTGATCTTCCTGGAGCTCTGCCCCACCCCCAGATCTCTGCGCTCTCAGAGACCCCCAGACCTTTCCTTCATTACACTCGTCTCTGCTTCATTATTGATTAAAGGCATGGGGTGATGGCTTTCTGTTCCTGCCCTTCTCCAGCATGCAGTTAAATCCTACATCATCAGCCACCTGAAGTTTGGAATAAAACTGTCTTTCATTAGTCCTCTTTTTAGGCCTTGGGATTCAATGTCAGTTCACATTGGCTCCCATAACCAATGGATTCAGAAAACAGACCACATCCTTTTTTCTCACCACTGTATCCCCAGAGACTGGAATGAGGCAGGCACAGAAATATTTGTCAAGTGTGTCACCCTTGAAAGATGGAAAACGAGACCCAGGAAAGCCAGAGGCCTTCAGGCCTGGCCTCAGGCAGGCCCCGCGGACTCACAGACATGAGCTTCATGAACAGTGCCGTCACACACAGCAAAGCAGCCTGCAAGGCAGCAGGGCAGGTCACCCGAGTAACTTCCTCGGGTTCCGTTCCCTTCCCCATCCCGTGGGTGCGTGCCCATGTCTTCACCTATTGGGAGCAGGTCAGCCAATTGATACCTAGTTCCAAATACCAATGTCTGGTATCCATTCACTGTATGACCCCATTATCTTCTCTACCCAGTTCTGACTTCCTCCCTAGAAGAGAAGCCTCTTAAAGATAACAGTGAGCCTGGAGAGCCAGGGCAGTAGAACAGCCGCTGCTGATCACTGCCAAGTGCCCGTGTGCACTGCCTCCCCTAATCCCCACTTCAGTCCTACAAAGTAGAGTCTGTTACTTTCCCCATCTTACAGAGGAGGAAATAGGCTCAGCGGGTTTACAATGTTGGCCCCATGTCACGTGGCTAGAAGTGGCAGTCAGAGGACTTGTACCCAAAGCCCCCTCTCACGACCCCAATGCACTGGGCTTAAGCATTGGATTCCCTTGGGAGGTAGAGTGCAAAGCAAAAACCCCATGAAAAACTGCTATCAAGGTGAACGAGCTTGATGCCACAGGGCCTGGGGCTGCAAGCAGCAGTGAGGATGCCCAGATGGGAGCAAAAGGCCCCAAACCTGAAACCTCAGCAAAGGTAAATCCAGGTGTGATGCAGTAAGTACCTAGAGCTGGAGCCCCTTCAGCAGCCCTCTTGGCAGCTCTCAGCTGGACGCTGTGCTCCATGCCTCGCACTAACGGACTTTCTCCCCAAAGGGGCTGCCTGGCAAGTGAAGGGAGGGCTCCAGAAGCCCATTTAAACAGCCACTGACGTGGCCTGCCTCCAGTTTCTGAAAACAACAACAACTGGGACCAGGCTGGTGGTGGTCTACAGTTAAAAATATTTCCCTCAGGCATGGTAAGAGATAATCCTGTTTTTCCGCCCTGAAGGAAAGCATCCCATGAACTGATATGCAGGCCCTGAAGATGGTGGCTGGTGAGGCACTCCAGACCCCTGGGTGGGCTCCTGAATTTCTGAGGTCCTTGGGTTGATGATGGAATTTAACGTTGGGGTGGGGCTATAGGGCAGGCTGGCTGATCCGAGGTGTCAACATCTGCTTCTGGCATTGGTGATAAATACACACAGAATAGCAAAACCAAATTCTGGGAAAAAACAAAAGAAACAAACAAACAAACAAAAAAAGCCTCTCTCCTTCTTAAACAAAAATCAGCAAAAAACAAACAAACAAAGCATCTCTGCCCAGTTTTTACAGATCTGACCTACCCTCAAGTGCTGCTAAAGCTGGGAAATGAGCAGAGATGAGTAATCCTTCCACATTTAACAAAGCCCCTAATGGCAGAGTTTAAGGGATTTGGAGGCATATTCTTCACTTACAAGAGGTGGTACCATGTCCTCAGTGCATGCTGAGACCTGAGGGGAGAGTGGCTGGGACACAAGGGAGGCTCTTCACCCTCAGCCCCTTCGGGAATGTGCTGGTAGTAGCAGTGGGACCAGGCAGCAGAACAGATTGAGCAGGGCCAAGGCCTCCCTTAGAGTCAAAATGCGTACCTGGCGAGGCTGCCCCTCCACAGAGGCTCATGTCCTCAGAGGTAAATGAGCTGTAAAGACCAGCATGTTTCCATGCTGGACTTCACACCAAATGGATCTGCAGGGAAATCAAGAGTAAAAGGAAATCTCTTTGCTGATTTAGCTCCAGTCCCCTTGTCAACATTTAGAAAAACAGAATTTTTACTTTATTTCTCTAAAAAGGATATTTTCCCTCGACAAGGGTTTGTAAACAAAAAAGAAAAAAAAAAAAAAAAAAAAGACAAAAAAAGGATATTTTCCTCCTCCTGAATAATAAAGGAAATTCTTTATAGACCCTCTACACACAGGAAACATTACGTGTTAACTAAAAAGCACTTTAGAGAGAGACTGTTTTCATGGCTCACCTCTCTCTTGTTTGAAAGAACCCCAACATATTTGATATCCAGACCAAATTTCTAGAATCTCAATCACATTTGGTTGCCCAGTTATCTTTCATTTGGGGAAAAAAAAAAAAAAAAAAATCATGCTACAAACCATCCAAAAGCCACCTTTGGGAAATTTCCCTCACATATTCTAAGTACAGAATGAGGATAAGTTGCAGGTTTCTAGATAATGGGAAAGTAATTGTTTTCTGGTGTTCCCTGAATTTCTAACTGTTAGAGAGACTAGGACTTAACTATCAAGAGAAGTATAAGCTTAACATTTATGGTTTCCCATACACCAGGCCTGTGCTGGATGCGTTGCCTGCAATATCACATTTAATCCAGACTCAACAGTTTGAGATCAGTCCTTATTATGCCCTTTTTCCAGATGAGAAAACTGAGGCTAAGCAAGATTCAACTTGCCCCAGGTCAGTAGCAGAGCTGTTGGATTCCAGAGTCCAAACTCATAACTTCATATTATGCCTGATTGCCAATTACAGTTATTTCAGCAGCACCTGAGAATACATACAAGTCCAAATGGAACTGCACAATGGCTTCCCCAGGTAAGAGCCTCCGGCTCACCTGTGCCTTCCGAAATTCACAATCGGCACCTGTGTTCAACCCCACTATCAGCAGATGGCGCTTATCAGCAGGGGACATACTCCTGAAGGGAGCCCAGGGGACAGAGACACTTTCAGTCTGTGGTCAATGCTCAAATGACCAGTTGTCCACAGCCTTCCCCCGAGGACAACTAAGATTCCACGCTATGTCCAACTGGCTGTGAAAGATGCTATTAAAAGTCAACAAATGAGTTACGACCTTTGCTTCCACAGTTTGCCGTAAGGACCTGCCCATAATGATTTCTTGCCTTTTGTTTCTTATAAATAGAGTTGATGACTTGTAGGAAACGGGTTTGGTTTTTTCCAGTTGCTTTAGAAGAATAATATATTTAGATGTCTAGGTTCAGTGATCAAATTTCAATGTATCCAAGACAGGAAAAAAAAGAATAAGGTGGGGGTTTATGTTTGAACAGCTGTGTAATTGATATATGTGCATCAGTCCCTGTGAAATATGATGTTTCACTTCTATTAGTTTTCTTTCACATTCCACCTTTCATTTCATGGGCACCAGGAGGAAAAAAACCATCTCCCAATCAGCCATTAAATTCTTACAGCTTACACCACCCACTTGACAAAGCCACTTTACACTACTTACCCGACCACAGAATCACCCGTCAACGCTTCGCCCAAGCCCGAGACCCTATCTAATTCATCCTGATATTCCCTCTGCCTAACAAATGACTGCACGCAGCAGGTTCATAATAAGTTGGTTGAGTGAATGAATTACCCACCCATCCAAAGGCGGCAGCTGGGCCCAGGGTTCCCACCACAAAGCTGGGGAAAGTGAGACTTAGAAGGAACTCAACAAGGCAACAAGGCTAGGGGGGCATCTCCAGAATTCCCATCCCCTGCAGGAGGGACACCCACCATGGGAAAGTGGAAGTTTTCAGGAGTTTAAGACCAGCTGCTACTTTGCAAACACCAACTAGGAATCACTTTAAGAATTCATGCCCACAGTGAGTCGCCATCAGACAGTTTAATATCACTCCCCAGTCTGGGGGCAGAGGCACCCCCTTGCTCTGCTTCTTTCCTAAACGTTTTCTAAAGGTTGTGAAGAGGAGAACTGGTCACACACACCAATAAGTTAACTGGATGGTCTGAGACAGAGAACTAAAAATTCCATGAACAAACACTGTTCTGGACTCTGGGATGCCCCCGGTTGTTTTGGGAACCCCATAGAAGCCATAAAAATCCAAATACAAGTTGCTAATGGCTTCCTCCCCAAGCCCCCAGGTAATAAATACTGTCCCCTTTGAGCACTGACATGACTAAAGGATTCTCTTAGAAATGGTGCTAAGTTCCAGGGGCTGGTGAACAGGGAAATCCTGGTATCTCCGAGGGCCTCCTAAGGGGATCCGTGGAGGAGCGCTGGGGTCTCCGTGTGTCCCCAGGATTGGACCCTTGGTCCCCGCTGACTGGCTGGGGACTCCTGAGAGCCGACCTGGGAGCAAAGCCTCTCTCACTGCGGGGTCTCAGCAAATCGCCCACATCGCCCCCTCGACAATGGACGGCATGGCTGGCGGCGAAGGAAACGTCTTTGTGCCCGTTTCTGGCGCTCAGCCTGATGCTCGCCCTTCTGCAGAGAACGGCTCTCCTCTTCCTCTCTGTCCTCTCCCGGGGGCCACGAAACCCCAGCGTGGCTTTTCCCCTTGCAGTCACTTCTCACCCTGGCCACATCCCCGGGAGCAAGAACATCTCTGGTTTTGGCAGTGGGGAGGGTGAAGGGGTGGCCCCTGTCTCCCTGCCAAGGGGGGTGTCACGCCACCAGAATTTATGTGCCGGCTTTCCTGGACCAGCTTTTCCCAGGTCACCTCCCCACCCATTACCGCCCCATTAGCTGCCATGTGCTTTCCCCTGGCTGCCGCTGGCCCACACTGCCTCTTTGTTACCCGGCGGCTTTCGGCCGGCCCCTCCCCATCCAGGGGCTAAGCTCAAGCCTGGCACTGTGAAATGTTTCCTCCCTCTCTCCTGTCCCCCTCCTGTGGCCCGGTTCCGGGCCCCAGAGCCTTTAGTAAAACAAACTCCCAAAGGGAATTCTCCACTCTGTTTGCACAGCACGAGTGGGCCCCGAGTCGCCTGGAGCCCCTCGTCCTCCATCCACACACTCCCCTGCTTATTGGTATTCAGGCAATACCTTCCTCTTCTGACCCTCCCCGGCTCGGCCTCTGCGATCTGCCGACAGAAGGGCCTTTGTTAACGGAGCAGAGGGGTGCAAACACCAGGGCCCCAAAGACAACCGTGTCGATTTCAAAGGGGAAAATGAGTCATCGCTCAATGGGCGATGGACGGGGAGGGGGCGGGCCCAGGGGAGAGCGGGCGCCTCTGAGCACCTTGAGTGCCAGGCGCGCCCTGCGGAGAGTCCGGCCCCAGGTTAAACCTTCTGTGTCTTTTTACAGATCAGACACCATTTCCAAAGCCATTCATTGATTTATATTGTTCCAAATTTGACTCCAAAACGGGCCAGAATGCGGAGTCTGGTAAATATTTTGTTGCACAGCTCACTGGAGCCACTCTGTTGTAAAGGATGGCTTCCAACGCGGAGGCTCAGGCCGGGGGCTTCCAGGCTCCCACTGTCTGCCAGTTTCGTGTGGGTGTGAGCAGATTAACCATCCCAGACATCCTTTGGATGGAGCCGTGTCTCCCTGCTCGACGGCTCTGCGTCTGAAAGCACCCCACAGTTGTGGGACCAAGCTCACCCCAGCACCTCAGCTTATGCGGACCCAGCTCCTCCCTGAACTCCTTCAGGGATGTGATGGCGAGCAGAGCAGCCCACCCCTCACGTGCAGCTCGTGTTCTCAAAGCCTGACTTGCGCAGAACAAAACCCACTTCCCTGAGCCTTCTACCCACTGTACTCAGTTCTGCTTCTGGAACAAACTTGTTCCCCTGTCCTCATGACAGCCCTTCAAGTAGATTTGAAAATTACTCTCAGAGTTCTGCTACATTTTCTTTTCATCACACCAAACAGCCCTAGGCCCTTGACTACATTTCACATGAAATGGTTTCCAGGCAGCTCCCAATGTTAGCTGATCCGCTCCAGGCCTCCCCACATGCCCCGCAATAAAACACTGCTGCTCCCAGTGCTAAAGAGTCTTCTTCAGACATGCTGGACTCAGCACAGACCAGACAGGACTATCCCCTCCCCTGGAGAGGACCCCATGCCTCTATCAGTTCAGCCTAGGGCTACATCCAGTTCTTCAGCAACCTCACCACACTCCTGACTCGTCCTCAGCTTCAAGTCAGGGGCCCGTCTCACAAGAAGGACTGCCAAGCCAGGTTTCCCCCGTTCAGCTCTTTTACAACCATCTTCATATTTATCAGTATTTCATTTCACCTCATTAATTCTAGCTCACTTTTGGGAGATCTTTTTCACTGTTGCTTCTGTCATCTTGGGTTAATTGGCCACTGCTCTTCACTCTGTGCCACCTGCAAATCTGCTGAGCATGCCTCTTGTATGCTCACCCAATTTACTGATAAAAATGTTACAAAGAGCAGTGTCCCAGGATCACACAGCCAGGTAGAGACAGAGTTAGAGCACAAGGATGAAGATGAGAAACTGCCCCCTAGCTGAAGGCTTCTTGTTTGTAGCTTCCTGGAGCTACAACTCTGTGCTTCTCAAAAGGGAGTCTCTGGACCGGCCCACCCCACAGGCCAAACCTGGCTGAGAGTGCCACAAAGCTGCCCGGGGTAAACAGGACAGAATAAGGGAAACTGCAGAGATTCCGGGGCTTTCCCTGAGCCTTAGAAATAATCTATACAACGGACAGAGAGAATTTGAAAAACAGCTTCAGCCCCCTGGCTAGGGAAGAAGCCCTTTTTAACAAATGTCTACCCCAAACAATTCTCACAGATTTGTCCTAGACAGCTGTATGATCCCTTGAGGAATCTGTAGATATAGTGGCTAGTTGAAGGTTGACACTGGGGACATCCCCTTGCCCTGAATATAACTCTAGAGACAGCACCAAGGTCACATGGTGATCACACCAGGAAGACAGGTCAAGGTTAACACAAGGACTCCTAGTGATCAGAGCTAGTCACCAAAAAAGACAAGCTGTATTGTGAAGTAGTGAGCTCCCCATCACCAGATATGTGTAAGTGGAGGCTGGAGTAGATGACTTTTGTCCCATTCGAATCCAAAGAGCTAAGAACCTGTACCCTCTTTTCTGCTGTGACAGGTCTCTTGTGCTGCCAAGTAAAAACCCATCACTGACAAGAGGCAGGACAGCCTAGAACTGGGAAGGAAGGATGGATGGGGACTTGGGTTTCAATGAAACAGAAATAAGCTGCAGATACTTCAGTGAAAGCCAAGGAGCCTTCTGGAATATAAATGCCAACACTTTATTTATATGTGACAGCCTCTGCTGCCCCTGTTGGCTTCTGATGCCACGATAACTGACGTCCTAAAGTAGCAAAGCCAAGCATATGTTCTAGGAAGGACTTCTGATGTAAAAGATTCAACATTAAAGCTGAGATTAGATAAAGCAGAAAGCGTTACCAGTTAAGAATTAATGAAAAAAGGTAAGGCACTGCATCCAGAAGTTCATTTCTTTACAACTTACACTATTGTAGATTATGAATTTAAATGTAATGAGTTATACTTCATGCTGATAATTTTCCCAAATTAATCAAATAAGGAGTTCTACATTATAGTCAACTCCTGAGGAATGCGTTCAAAGAAAAAGGCCATAGAAATTCTTCTTCCTTTCATTTGAAGCCTCTACATCATTTTCAGTCTATAAAATCAGAAGAAAGAAGACACTGCACAAGCAAAACCTGCAGGCAGCAGGCTAAGCAACCTGCCAAATCCAGAGGGAGCTGAGGCAGATGCAGGGACGAGCTCTGTCCTCACGGGAAAACAGTCAGCAGAACTGAGGCCGGGCCCTTGGCAAAGGTCAGCGTGTAGCTGGACCCCAAAGAACTACGGGGAAAGAGCTGGTGATTTGGCAAAGACTTGGTGATGGGTTTGTCAGCTCCTTACCTCTCCTCCACCCGCCCCACTCCGGGGTCGCAGGAGACAGAGCCGTTCGGGGACAAAGATCAGCTTCTGCCTAGAGGCTCCAAGTTAGCGTCTGGGCCAAAGCCAGACCGACCACGGAGGTGAACAGCCCAGGGGCTCCAGGCCCCACAGCCCGGGTGCAGGGGGACTGGGAGGAAGGAAAGGGTCCAAACATGCAAGGCAATGGTTCCCAGCCATTCACCAAGAAGATACCCACTAATACCTCCCCCACCCCACTCCACCACCCCACCATCTTAAAGATCTGGGCTAGCAGATCTTTATTAATATTTTCCCATATTCTTGTTAGTCAAGAGCCAGTTAATCAACTGACAGTCAGGGCTTCCCATTAGCATCAGGTAGCCAGTGTTGCAGCACCAAGTGGACACAATTCCAGCAAAACACAAAGAGAAATCCATTCGCATCAGCACCTTTTGCCTTGCTGCACACACTACACACAGGTTGAGGAACCCCCACTGCTCCTTTCTTGAGCTCCTCAAGATCCGCTGACACCCAACTCGAAATCCCAAGTAGAAAACAGAACCACCTGAGCACTGTGTTCTTCTTGAGAGGAAGGTCTAACTAGGAGACGCCGGGTCCTGGCCCACCCTAGTCAAAACAGGAGTCAGTCAGACCCTCCTGTGTGTAAGTCCCCGCCGCACCACCTGAGTCCAGCCTCTTGTCAGGTCCATCTCCACCTGCTAAAAAGTCCATGTTTTCTCTTTGATTCCATCCTCCCTTCATTCCCACTTCAAGCTCTTCTGGCCTCTGAGGAAGCAGGGTCCTTCCTCAGGGCTCCCTGTGACCACCCTCTGTACCCCATTTCCAGCAGAGGGGTGCCCAGGCCTGCTTCTCCAGAGACTCCGTCCAACCTGCACCCGAGAGATTTTATTTTTCCTACGCACCAGCACTGGGCCCTTGAACAGCCGTTTCTGTGTCACTGGGCCACAAGTCAAGGCCAATCGCAGGTGAAGACCAGGTAGAACAGGGGTCAGCAGGCAAGTACTGGGTCCACCAAGCCCATGAAGCCAGGCCCAACACAGACCAGCAAAGCCCCGAGCCCGGAAGTCAGAGAGAGGAGGGAGGCGCAGTGGGTCGCACAGGAACAGCTGCGGCTGTGTCCTGCCCTCCGCCGCCTTCGGGCGACACCTGCCACCAGAAAGATACAGTCTGCCGGCCCTGCTCAGCCCACGCGGGCTGGGGAAACCGATGGGCAGGCTGGAGTCCCTGCATAGTCGGGTAGGGGAGACAGGGCAAAGGGTTTTAAGGAAAGCACCGCTGCTAAGATGGTGCTGAGGAGGCAACGGCTCTGCCTAGAGAGGGAGGAATTGGGGGACGGTGACAGGGGAGGTGGATTTCAGGAAAGCCAAGGGAGAGGCACGTGAGACAGAACCATGGGCCCACCTGCCCTCCTGTGCATACTAAAGGTGCAGAGAGCTGGAGGAGCAGGAACGAGGGCAGCACTGTGAGGTGGGTGAGGAAGGACAGCTCTCACTCTGCTCAGGTCACTCTGCTCCTCAAGAACCCTCTATGGCTCCCTCTATCAATCACCCACTCCAGACTCCTCAGCCTAGAACACAGAGCCCGTCTACACAGCACTCTAGAATGGGGGCCGGGGGGGGAGCCTGATAACGAGAGGATCTAGGTGTCAGTGTATGCTACTCCTTCCACCAGGAAGTCCTGCATTGTCCCTCTCCTTGTACCGCACATCCTTAAAACCCACCTCCCCAGAAGACTCGTGGGCAATCTCTTTCTTCTTCCTGTTTCTCTACCCTTTAGAATTGTCTATTTTGAAGAGGCATGGTGAGTTAGAGCAGGCCCTCTGGAGTCCCTGGGTTGGAAGCCTGGCTCTGTCACTACCTAGCTAAGAGACCAATTTACTTAACCCCTCTGTGCCTCAATTCCCCCACCTGTAAAATGGGGATAATAATAGCACCCAGCTCATAGGACTGTGACATTTAAAACGCAAAAATGCACATAAAGCCTTTAGCATAATTCTTGGCACATAATACGTGCTCAACAAATGTAACAAAATGCAACAAATCTAATAATTACATATTACTTTAATATTAAACTTTATTAAAAATATATTTGAATGTTAGCTCAAGTGTTTCAAAATGCCGTATTTAATTGAAAAGATCTTATTTCTTCTTATCTTTCTTTGCTCTTCTCTATCTTCCAAATGTTCGATAGCATTGCAACATTATTTATATAATTTTTTAAATGGTTTGGGAAAAGTTCTTCACCCCCTTAAAAGTTATCCACACCAAGATCCCCCTCCTGCATGTACCCCCATCTATTCAGAATCCACTCAATGCTTATGAATTCAGTTTCTTCCATACTGATTTTTTTTTAAGATTATGTTTTTTAACTTATCCATTCCTGAGGTGCTTTATTTATTTATTTATTTATCCCCCCCCCACCCCTCGTTGTCTGCTCTCTGTGTCCATTCACTGTGTGTTCTTCTGTGTCTGCTTGTCTTCTCTTTAGGCAGCACCAGGAACCGATCCTGGGACCTTCGCGAGTGGGAGAGAGATGCTCAATCTCTTGTGCCACCTCAGCTCCCTGGTCTACTGTGTCTCTTACTGATTCTCTTCTATGTCTCTTTTTTTGTTGTGTCATCTTGCTGCATCAGCACTCCTGCGCGGGCCAGCACTCCACGTGGGCCAGCACTCCACGTGGGCCAGCCTACCACGCAGGCCAGCTTGCCTTCACCAGTAGGCCCCAGGAATCGAACCCTGGACCTCCTTTATGGTAGACAGGAGCCCAATCTTTAAGTCACATCCAGCTCCCCCTGTACTGATTTTTGTACTTGATTTTTGTAAACCTCCTCAGCATGGTGCTCTGCATTCGCTGGGCATTCCCCCCAGGGCTGACCCACTGACCACCTTCCCCACCCAGCCCTCCTTCGGCCCCTCGGTTCTCTCTGCCGGCCGCACCTGTACAGGCCTGAGTGGGTCCGAGCCAGCCAGGGGCAGAGCTGGACAGAAGCCCCCAGACGGGGCTCAGGGGCTGCATTTAGGACATGACTCTGTGCTGGGTGCAGCAGCCGCTCTGGTGCATGATGGACATCAGTCTCAGGCCAGCCATCCTCTTCCGCGGACGCCCCCGTGCTGGCCCAGGGGGACGCTGGCCTTTTTCACTCAAGCCTTGACAGCAGGCACAGATTTAATGAAAGGAAAGCACTCTGAGAATCCAGAGTGCTCCGTAATTGCCAACTCATAATCCCCAAATTGTTCTCTGCGTGGCTGGGGAGGCGAAACGTCTGCTCGCGGGGTCTTCGCTCACTGCGGCTGGTTCTCGGTGGAACCAGGCCAGGAGAAGCCAGAGGGGCTCTCACCACGCATGCTGGGAAACAACGTGTGAGCCAGATAGAGAGGAGCTTGTTAATAGTGCAGGTTCTTGGGCCCTTCCCACTCCTCCTGATCAGGATCTCTGATGACAGTGGCCCTGGGAATCTGCATTTTAATCAGCTAGCCCAGATGGCTCTTACACAGACTAACCTTTGAGTGCTGATGGTTTAGAGGTGAGTGCATGGGTTTGAAGTCAGGTGGACCTGAGGTCAAATCTCAGCTCTGGCTCTTGTTCGAGACCTCGGACAAGTTACCTGACACCAGGCCCACAAGATGTCAAAAGGTTCTCCCTGTAAAATGATTCTGTAGAGAGTTTCATAGTCAAGTAAATTTGAGAAATGCAGCACTCTATCTCCCCCTGGGAGCTTTAAAGCACACGAGCATATTAAAGGGGCTGAGAAGTCCCTCGACAAAGAAACCCTGATTGACCCAGCATCCCCCAAACTGTCTAACCAAGGAAACTTCTTTTCACCATCAAAGCCAGGAACATCTCACAGACTTAACATCTCTCCGGACAAAGCTTGTGAAATTCCTTTCTGGGAAAAGGGAAGTCTAAGGGGTGAAGGAGAGCCTCTTAAGAAGCCCGAGGTGGTCCTGGCAGGACAGCGGCCCTGACCCCAGGGGGGGCGGCAGCAGGAGCTCCATTCCCCAAGGCCTCATGTCTGTCTTTGGCTCTGCTGGCTCAGTTCAGCAGCTCTGCTGCCTGGAGTGGACGTGTCACAATAGCCAGTCACCTTCCTGCTTCGGGATATTTCCCTTGGAGGCAAGACAGATCCATTTTTAACAGCTCTTCATTTCAGCGGAGAATGACCTCCTGCCTTTGACGGGAAGGGAAGCTTTGTTCTTCTGACCAGTGCTGACAGTTTAATTAAACCCAGCTTGAAATGGGGTCGACAGGGTCAGGCATTCTTCAACAGGGTTTCTGCAGAATATCACATCCACACCCTTCCAACCACCAGGGCCCTGTTAATGAGTTATCCTGGTCCTTACAGCAGGGATATAAATAAGGGGAAATAAATGCCCGGGGCCGCCCTTAATCACTACCCCCACTCCCTTCCAAGCCCAGCAGAGACACAAAAGGTGACTCATATTGGTTTCAAGGCTAAGAAGAAGCCTAGAGGACCTGGCTGTCCAGAAGTGTCCTCTGCATTAGGAAGGGAATGCAATTGACAAGAGAAGGGACTGGAAGGCAGCAGGAGAGACCCCTCCCCAGACCTGCGAGGGTGGCTGACCCTCACCACCTCCCCACTCATGCGAAGGTAAAGACTAGGTTCTACTGCTGTAGGGGAAGCAGTCAGGCTTCATCCATGTCCCTCTAACCCAAAGCTTAACCCCCTGTGGATCATGAAACAACAGCTCCACTGGTGATTGACTGTCAGGGGATGTAACCAACCCCAGATCCAGGATACCTGCCACTGGAGCATAACCCCCAGGAGACACGGCTCCAGCCAGCGAAGCATCTGTCCCCTGCCCTCCAACCCACTGGTCAGTTAGAAGATGGCAGACTGCCCCCAAAAAGCACCAATGATTGAGATAAATCCTCACCTCCCAGAGACAGTGCCACACCCATCGGTCTTATTCCCATCACTCCAGGTGTTCTCAACACCTGGAACACTGTCTGGCCCATAGGAGGACCTCAGTAACTGGTGGACAAATGGGTGAGTAGGCAGGTGCAGATGGATGGGCGGGGGGACTGGAGGATGGGTGGGAGAGAATGGGGGGATGGCAGCACGGGTGAGAGTGTGGAGATAGATGGGGGAATGAGAAGATTGATAGGTGGGTCGGTAGATGGTAAGTGGGAGGGTGGATGGGTGGGTTATAGATGGGTGGAAGAGTATATAGGGATGGGGGAGTGGGTAGGTGGGTAGGGGGATGGGTAGTTAGGTGGGGGAATAGGTAGGTGGGCGGTTGGGTGAGGGGGTGGATGGATGATATGCAAGAGAATGAGCCTTAGAATCAGACAGACCAGGGCTTAAATTTGGCTCAGCCCCTTGGGCATGTCACAACCCTGTTTTAGTTTCCTGGGCTGCTTAGAGCAGATACCATGAAATGGGGTTGGCTTAAACAACGGGAATTTATTAGCTTATAGTTTTGAGGTGGAGAAAATGTCGAAATCAAGGCATCATCAAGGCGATGCTTTCCAGCCAGTGAGCCTTGGCTCCTCTGCCACATGGCAAGGGACAAGGCAGCATCTTCTGGTCTCTCCCTTCTCCTCCAGGTTTCGTTGATTTTAGCTTCTTGCTTCCATGGCTTTCTCTCTCTGTACATTCATTTTGTTCATAAAGGACTCCAATAGTAGGATAAAGGCCCATCCTGAATGAGGAGGGTCACACCTTAACTGAAGCAGCCTCATCAAAAGGTCCTACTTATAACTGGGTCACACCCACAGGAATGGATTAGATTTAAGAACGTGATTTTCTGGGGTACATACAGCTTCAAACCACCACACCCTCTGAGCTTGCATTTCTTCATCTGTAAAACTGGTGAAATGCTGACCTCATAGAGATGTTGTGAGGATGAAATGGATGACATTTGTAAATTGTTCAGCATGAGCCTGGAGCAGAATAGCCTTCTGTTCCTTGTAACCATTAGCACATATGGAGCCTTTTTACGACGGCCCTGGAGGACTGAGGCGGCATGTGGACGTCCCAGTGTTAGAGGCTCCGATTCCCTCTAACCTCAGACAAGGAATGGGTGGGTGCTCTCTTCTAAAGAGGTCCAGTGAGGGGTCAGGGTGCTGAGCAGGAGCTCCTGGCCCACCCTCGGCAGGGGTGTCCCCAGAAGAGCAGGGATCACACCGGTAACTTCAGAGCACCAAGGAACACTCCCAGGGGCTGCATCCCCCACTCGTTCCAGACTGTGAAGGAAAATACCCAAGAAGCACCCTGAGCCCCTGCGATGACTGTTCCATGCCAGACCCAGCCTGCGGCTGCCCAGCCCAACTGCTGGTCACCCCCCACCTCCTCAGGGGCCTCCCCAGGGGCACCTCAGTCCCTCACATGGAATTTAGAAGCCTGTTGGGGAGAAGGTCCCTGGCAAAGCGAAGGGATGCTTCTGAGTTACGAGCTATGCAGCTGAATCACCACCACAGGGGCTGGGGGAACTGACGCTGGCCGTGGACACTAGGTCAGGCCCAATTTGGGCTGTGGTGCTGCCTCTGGGAGTCAGGGTTGCCTCCCCCTGAAGCAGGTCAGTGTGGGTTCACCTAACATCGACTGAGCACCTACTGTGTGCAGGGATGTTTACACCTGGCCTGAGAGAGGGTCACACTCAATCCCCACACAGCCCTGTGAGCGAGGCTAATCATCTTCATCTCACAGAAGGGCAAACGGGGCTCCAAGGGGGTTAAAGAAAGCCGTCCAAAGTCACATGACTAGCGTTTGTTTTAACTGAGACTACAGCAGCTTTTCATTCCTTATAAAAACTGGGAGGTTTCCCAGCATAAAAATAATAGATGTTTCTCATAGACAACTGGGAAACAAAGAAGACCCAGAGATAACCCCTGTTGGTATTTTGAAGTCGTTTCCTATGCATTATTTAGAGTAATTGGGTTTGTATTGTCAATACAATTTTGCAACCTGGCTTTTGATATCACTAACATTTATCTGTGATACTCTACATCTTTCATAAAAGCCATTTTGAAGACTTCATAAATATTCCACCAAGTACTTACATCATAATTCACTTAACCCCTAATGTTGGACATTTAGGTTATTTCCAGTGTTTTAATATTCTAAAATAATGATGCATTGAACATTTTTATGCCCATGTTTTATTATTTCTTTAGGGTAGATAAGCAAATGTGAGATTCCTAAGTTAAAGTTTAAGCCCATTTTGAGGCTTTTTATGGACCCTTGAAGGTTGGCATTTGTTTAATTCCAACCTTATCACCAAACTGCTGTGTGGTCCAAGGCAAATCGCCTCTCCTCTCTGAGCCACAGGTCCCACACATGGTACAAAACGGACAGACTAACCCAACATCAGGGGGAATAATAGTGCAGAATAACCAATAACAAGATTTTAACTTCTGGGAGCTACCCAGACAAAAATCAACTGAGCTGTGGACCCCACCACCTGGCACATTTTGTGACCACCCCTTTCCCAGCACATTTGGTCTCTCTCAAACTCGTTTTCAAGCTGACAGCATAACTGCCTCTGCATGGAAGTCCACCATTTGCTCTCAGTGGAAAGGATTAGTGATGGATCCCTCCAAAGAAGGAAGGTCAACAGGTGAGAAACCAAGATGCCAGGCACTGCCTCCCACTCTTACCACTTCCCACTCCTGAAGGAGGGCTGGGCACACAGCTCACTGGCCCAGGTGTGCTCTCCTGCCCTAAGGTGAGCCAATCAGATTCTTTCTCCCAGAAATCTGGAGTTGGGACATGGAGACACTGTGGGGATCTGAGCCCCAAGGTCACAGGAAGAAGGAGGGGAGTCGTTGTACCCCTCTACCAAAGTCATGGTGGAACTGGCATGCTGCCATCAGCCCAGGATGCTGGTTCGCAACGGGGAGTGGGACAACAGGGTGGATATTCAGAAAGAACTACACACATCCCTGACATGTCCACCCCAGTCCCTGTGATGACCAGCTATAACTCACTTCCTGTCCTGAGGAGCCAAAGAGCCTACTGGCTGTGCCCTTAGATACCACACACAACCCTTTACTGCCACCAGCCTGAGGAATTTCTATGTCTGGAACCAAGAGCCCCGAGGGCCTGGGAAAGTTGGGAAGTGCTTTGGAATGCCAGATGCTCAGACCAATGTAAAGAGGGGTAGAGGTGGGGCAAAGAACATCAGCAAATAAATCTTTAAACACTTGCTCCTACGTCCTTTCCTATAATTATCTCCAAGGTGGAAGACTCAGGGAGTCCAGACACCAGGGACAAGCATCCAGGTCAAAGAAAAGGTTGTTTAATCATCTTCTCCAGAATGTCCCTTTTGAGACAGCCTAAGGTGGAGGGGCACCAGACTATACGGGCTCCAGTGGCGAGCTCACAGAAGCCCTCCCTGCCCCCGCACAAAGTCCTCCTCCCAAAAAGAGACTTGTGCTTATAGATGAGATGAAGAAATATTAAGCAGAGAGCAACAGAAAATAGTGTCCCTTCACCCATGGTCCAAGCTATACGCCTGGATAAGAAATGTCTTCTACCAGGAGTTGGGACCTGATGCCTGGAAAGAAAGGGCAGCGATAAGTGTTAAGGGAAAGTTCTGGCTCCAGAGCCTGGAAATACTCCTCAAAGGACCACCAAGCCATCCACTGGAAGGGCCCTCTGTTGTTTCCAGCTGCCCCTTCCCCACAAGGTCAGCCCCAAGCCCTGGATTGAGAGCACCCAGCATCTCCAGAGGCCACTGCCTCTGCCTGGCTCCCAGCTCTGCTGTCCGGTGCCCCAGCAGGTGTCAGGAAAACCCCAGTCCTCTTCAGTGGCTTTTCCACTCCTTGGGCAGATTTACTGGTGCCAAGCTTTGGTTATAGAATCCGACCATTTAATATTGGCTAAACCATAGAAGACCTTTTCTCTAAGACTCCCCTTAAAATATGAAACCATGAAGAGCACTAGACCAGGAGCCAGAAAGGGGCTCTGAGAAGGCGCTTCACCTTTCCAACCCCCAGGAGCCCACAGTCACGCTCCCTGGCACTCGGGGAGCCCAAGGCTGCCATCTCCTAACCCTGCCCCACCCAGGTCATCTGCATCGCTCATTGCCTCTTTCTCCACCCAGGTGCTGTCCTATAAACTCCTTCAGGGAAGAACTGGCTGCCAGAGAAGAACTGGCAGCACCTCAGCAGTGCTTTGCTGGGCAAGTAAAAGGTCCCACCAATGGTTTTTAAGGTTGCTAGTGACAACTACTAAAGGGGCTCAAAAAATCCCTCAACTCGAAATTCACAAACCTGAGAGCACTTGAAAAATCTGACAAGAATATACAGTTGTTCTAGTAGTTACAAAAAGCAAAACTAAGAAAAGCAGATTTAGGCTGCAATGTTAAGAAGAATTTTCTAATATGTAGATCTGTCCAATAATAGAATTGATTGTCTGGAGAAGTGCTGAGCCCCCATCACTGGAGGTAACCAAGCTAAAACTGAATGGGCCATATGCTAAAGTGCTGCAGAAGAGATTCCTTAGATAATCTCTAAAATCCTGTCCAACGCACGATTCCACAAAATGAAATACATGGTGGGACAATTATAGACACATTTGGCAAATCAGGGGGCAGCAGAATTTGCAAACACCCTTTAAAAACTTGAAAGAAGTACATTTAGAGAAAGTAAAAATACTTTACACAGAGGTTAATAGGCATACAGGCCTCAATACCCTAAGAGGTAGAATATGCTGAAATAGAAATAGGTTCAGGAAAGGCTTGTTGACTGTTTATCTGACCCCAGGCAGGTTACCAAAGGCAGCAGGAGAGGCCTGGGACAACGCTCCCCCGGTAAAGGCTGGTACCAACCCCAGGACGTCCTCGTACCAGCACCGTCAGGGGCAGCACCCAGGACTGGAGGAGCAGCCACAGAGCAGTGCCCCCTACCACACGTTTCCTGCTGAAAGGTGAGGCATGTGCTAGTCGCCGCCAGAGGAAAGTCCAGGCCCCTCCCACAGCATGAGGGCTGAGACCCCAGAAAGAACTTTCTGGCCATAGAATGTCACTCACAGCCTTGACAGAGCCTGGTTATTCTGGAACAGCAGTTCTGGTAACACATGCAGCTGGTTCCGGTTCAGTCGCCTAAAAGAGAGAAGAGGAGTTGGAGATTACCTAGATGCCCAGAAATCCAAAGAACTTTTCAAAAAAGCACTGGACTCAGAGTCAGAAGGCCCCGAGTTCAAATCTAATGGGATCATGGTGTGGCCCTAAGGAAATCGCCTTCTCCAGGCCTCAGTATCTTCCTCTGTAAAGAGGGAATCCCCCCTCCAGCCCTCAGGAGAGTGAGCGCAGAGCAGCTGTGAACGCCCCTCACCAAGGGCCTGCCATGCAGTGGGCAGCCACCGAGAGCGCCTTCCCTTCTGGTATTTCCCTCCTGTCCATCATCACACTGCTCCACTCCGTAAGACCCTTTGTAATTCATAAGGCACTTACACAAATATTACCTCAGTGTGCACGGTGGATACCGATTACACTTGAAGTGGGAAATAGACCCTCCTGGGGTAGAGCTGGCCCTGCAGCTCTAATTCTTAGTTGCTTTCATCTGCATTTGGCACCAAGATGCAGGAGTGATTTGATTTTTTTATTGTTTGCTTTGGGTCTTTTCTAAAAGTGAAAATAGCCTTATTATTTTTCATCATAAAAATGCATGCTTACTGAAAAAAGAAGCCACCGCCATCTCAAACAATACAAGAAAAAGTTTTCACGGCCTGCTCTTCTCTCACTCAACAGTGTGTGGACATGTTTCCATGCCTGTCAACAGAGAACTGCCCCGTTTAAAGGCTGGATAGTATGTCCACAGCTTTAAAATCACCTCTTGGTGGACAAGGAACTTCTCAGTATTATAAACACAAGGCAGGAGTGGAAAGTCTTGTTCTGACAAGAAGTCATAATATAAAAAGGACCTGGACTTGTCCTAGAAAGACACCTAAATTTAACCAGACTCATCTTTCCCACTTTAAATGATTAATTCCTTGGCATTGGAATCCAGAATATATAGAAAAGAATATGAGCTAATTTTTTTTTTTTTTTAAAGATTTATTTATTTATTTATCCCCCCCATTGCTGCTTGTGTTTGCTGTGTCCATTTGCTGTGTGTCTTTTCTGTGTCTGCTTATCTCCCCCTTGCTGTGAGGTCTTGCTGCATCAGCCCACCGCGCTGCGCG
>JAQZBX010043854.1:0-21550 GCA_029593785.1 Cabassous unicinctus
AATGTATGTCATATGTTGTTTTTATTTCTATTTTTGTCTTTTTAATTGTTTTTGCACTCTCTTCCAACTCTTCCCCCCCCTTTTTTTTCCTTTAAACTTGAAGAACTTCCTTTAGTATTTCTTGAAGTGTAGTTTTCTTATTGGCATACTCTCTTAATTTCTATTTATCGGTGAATATTTTGAACTCTGCATCATTTTTCAACACCAGTTTTGCTGGATAGAGAATTCATTGCTGGAAGATTTTTCTTTGAGTACTTTGACTATGTCTTACCATTATCTTTTTGCCTCCATGGTTTCAGATGAGAAATCAGCAAATATTCTTATTGTGCTTCCCTTCTATGTGATGGTTCTCTTTTCTTTTGCTGCCTTGAGTATTTTCTCTTTGTCTTGAGCATTGGACATTATGACAAGTATATGTCTTGGAATTGACCTGTAGGGATTTATACTGTTTGGGGTGTGCTGTGCTTCCTGGACTTGTATATTCATCTCTCTCAATAGGGTTGGGAAGTTTTCAGCCATTATTTCCTTCAACACTCCTTCTTTTCCCTTTCCCTTCTCTTCTCCTTCTGGGATGCCTATAATCCATTATCTTTTTATATATGTTTACAATTTCTTCAGTATGGTCTCCCACGGTCTTCTTAATATCCTTAATCTCTTCCTTCACGTCAATAAATTGGTCCATGATATTTGTTTGCAAAGCTTTGATTAGTTGTTCAATGTTCTGCATCTCTTCGTGGTTTTTAGTTTGTTCATTGGACTGGTCCATGTCTTCCTGTTTCTCAGTGTGCTTTGTAATATTTTGTTGCCCTCTAGTCATCATTTTATCTTGATGGGTTTATTCAGTCTGCTCTAGAGTTTTATTTAGCTGGTGGTTCTGTATGTGTGTGTTAATTTTTCTCTTTGACACTTTTTCTTATTTTGTTTCCTTGCGTCTTTCTATGCTTCCTTGAAGGCAAAAGATTAGGGCCAGAGGAATTGAAAGATGGGAGAAAGGAAGAAGGATAATAGTAATATTGAAAAATGTTAGAAGAGGGGCCATATAAGATTTAGTGAAAGGAATATTTAACTCATGCAGGCAGTGTAGAGTAATAGGAAAAAAGTGGAGTACCTACAATGGACTGGGAAACCAAATAGAGGAAAATATATGTAATGATTTAGAAGGCTAGAATGATGAGGACAGAGAGAAAGAGTAAAGAAAGGGCTGAAAGGAAAAAGTTAATATTAATAAAAAATTAAGAAAACAGAATAAATAAAATAGAAATTGACACCCTTGAAGTTGTGGGCTAATGAAAAAACATGGTATGTAAGAAGCCCAACAGAAAGCAGAAGGCAGAAAGATGAAGGAAGTAAAAGAGAAAGCATTGGGAGATAAAATCAATATAGACAGAGAATGGGAAATCACTGAATAAGAAGCACAGCAAAGAAGAGACAAGCTAGCAGCACCTAATTTAAAATTAAAAATTTAAAAAAAAGAAGGAAGGAAAAATAAGGGGGGTGGGAGGAAAGAAGAAAGAAAAGCAAGAAACAACAAATAAACAAAGAAAAACCAAACAACCACACAAGCAAGCAGTTAAACAAAGCTAAGGAAGAACAGTGTTCCTTCTTGGGCCCTTTTGAAACCTCTGAGCCTGCTTGTGTTTATCAATCAATTCCCCTACAAGGTTCTGTCTGCAGGTTTGGAGGCAGATTTTAGCTATTAAAATAAATTTAAAAAGAAATATTCTTTTTTTATTTTTTAAAGTTACTGTCTTTATTTATTTTTGGTGAAATGAGAGACCCAAAATATGTCTTCTTCTAGACCACCCCCTTTACTGAGGGGGCCCTAACTAGGCTTGTGGACACTAATCAAGCACTTCCCACTTCCTGGCCTCCCCAGGGGAGCTGAAGTTCTGATGTTAGTCAGTGCAGAACAATTAAAATGGCTGACTCCATCCCCTCTGGAGCCAAGCCTCAGTGTCACCCGGCTGCTGGGTAAATTATGCTTCCTCAGGTGATTCGCCTCTCCCCTGAGCCTGGTGTTGCTTCAAGCCATCTTATCTGCTCCCCAAAGCTATGAGGGTGTCCAGGCAGCCAAATCCACAGAAAGGAAACCCCTCTCTACCTTCTGTCAGAACCCTCCCACTCTCAGAGAATGCTCCCTCTCACTGGCTTGCAGCTGGGGTTGGGGCATATCCCTGGAGCGATAGATAAATCAACTTCCTCAGCAGATTCACCACTCCCCTCTGCCTGGTCCTGCTTCAAGCCAACTATTTTGTTTCCCAAAGCTTCAAGGAGTTCCAGGCAGCAAAATCCACAGAAAGGAAAGGCCACTTGACCCTCCACCAGAATCCTCCCACTCTCAGAGAATGCTCCCTCTCACCGGGTTGCCGGCAGGAGTTGTGGCTCAAACCAGCCTTTTTCCCTGAGGTTGGGGCTCAGCTGTCTGTGTTTACCACCAAAGGCAGGGAAAAAACTCTTGAATCCTTCCTGAGTAATCTGTGCCATCCATCCCCCTCCAGAGTGATGTTCTTATGGTTCTTGCTCCATGCACCCCCAGCACAGACCCCTGGGCAAGTCCCTGTCCCCATTCAGCTGTCCTCAGAGAGCAAGTCAGTGAGTGCCCTCCTAAACTGATGCGATGTTCCCCCTATCTCGGTGGACTAGTATTCTATAGAGTGGTGCTATTGGACTTAACTGGGTTGGCAGCAGTGAGAATGAAGAGGTCACTAAGTCCACTAAGCAGGGGAGATAAATGGAGTCGATGCCTCATTGAAGGGAGAAGAAGGGCCATTGAAGGGTCTCAGGTGATGTTTACTTTCATGGTGTTTGCAAGAAGGAAAGCTGGTGAATCTCACTGAGATGGTGACACACATGAACCACAGAGAAGTGGAGAATGCAAGCCATTAAAGTGGTGTTTCAGCTCCATGCAGGGTAGATAAGCACACACAGACAAAAACACCTCATATTATTATTTTACATTGACCAATCTTGGGTGAGAAGTGTTTTACTACTTTATGACAGACAAGGTAGAAGAAAAAACTCTTGGCACAGCACTAAAGTTTAGATTAGAGTTGCTTGATTTCCTAATTGGCAATAATCTACCAAAAATAATTGTTAGCAGCAGTCTGAGATAGATAAGATTAAATGCCTATTCTATATTAACCATTGTAAGAGGGGAGAAATCAGGGACTTGCTAAAGAAAAACAAAAATAAAATTTGGAGGGGAAACTTTTGCTGGACTTGAAGAGGAAATGCAAGTATCTAAGAGGAAACCAAGGCCTCCCTCTGCTCCAGCTCCTGTGTTGGGCCATGCTTGTCCCCTGGTGGTCTAGATGCCCCCTGCAGCCCAGCCCTTACTGATGCTCTGCAGGAGAGTTTGTGTCTGGCCTCAGGCTGACTTAACCTCCCTGTGCTTACACAGCTTTCTGGTTTGTCAATTCAAGAGAGGTTGTATAAATAAGGTTGTCCGTAGGAACTGTGAATCATCCCTAAATTGGTGGAGCATACATTGAGTATTTCTAGTTGGTTGACTCACTATTTCCACCCACCCCTTCCCCTGTTCTGGGTCCTGAGAGGCATATTTCATTACATAATCAAAAAATATGAATCCAGACGCTTTGCAGGAGAGGCTCAGAGGACCACCAGCTTGTCTCCTATAAGCCCCCAACTCCACCAGCTGAGCACTGCACAGAACACCTGCATACACAGAGACAAAAGAGTAAGGACAAATAATGTGGAGCAGTCATAGCTGAGCCTGATGCAGGAGGGAGATTACCTCTGACAGTGATTAGGAGGGAAGCCTAGATCTGTGCAGTCCCCAAGGTGGTGGTCCCTGAGGAAGGACACAGATATGGGCTGAGCTCCTAAGACAAGTACAGCAGGGACTAGTGGACTGTTTTCCAGGAGCAGAGGTTGGGGCCAAATTTGCATATCTCTTTCCCTGTGTCACATTTGAGCTGCACAGCAGGGTCCCTGGAAGGAATCAGATAGAGATGGAACAGACAGGTCCATGGCAGCAAGAGTAAGAACTGAAGACATCTCCTCAGGACAAGAAAGAAGGGTGCTTTGAGGAGGTGGGGCAGAGTGAATATGTTTCAGCATTTGGAGAGAAATGGGCCTAGGCTTCTGGATTCAAGGAAGGCAAGGCCAATGGACAAGCCCTTGACTGTCACTCCAGGTGGCCAAAGTGGACAAAGAATATATTCATATTTGACTCTTAGACCTTGAAATCTAATGGACATTTCACTGATGAGTTTCAGAGTTGACTGGAACCTATGACTTCTATTTAACTTCCAGTTGATCCCTTCTAGAATGGCAATATCTATCCTATGCTGGTCCCACCATCACATTTATAAAACTAATATTTTTTTTTTCTAATTTTCACAGGTCAACAGATACAGAGGAATTTTCCCTAGGTTGGAACACACTCACAAATGATTTTGATGACATAGAATAGGTAAGGAAATGAAATGACTGCAGGGTCTCATGAAATTCAGATGGGGTAAATGTATTTTTCATATACTAAAAATATGTATATAAATTCCAGGGGTCAGAATTTGGTATTTATTTGTTTACTGGCCAAAGACATATCTTAATATTAATCTGTGTTTTTGTGGGTATAATTCTATTCATAAATGGAGCCCTTTGAAGATGTATTATCAGTTAAGGTGTGAACTCATATTTGAGGGTAGGATCTTCTGAGATACATTTCATGTGTGGTCAAACTGAATGAAGTTAGATAATATACATATCTGAAGGCATTTTTAAGAGCAGAAATTTGGACTCAAAGAAATGAGTGAGAAGTTGGAAGTCAGGGAAAATGGAGAGATTGTAATGCAATGAGAGGCAGAAATAAAAGCCAATGAAGCACAAGGATTGTTGCTATTCATCAACAAAATGCTTGAGATGTTAGGAGGAAAGCATATTCTTTCTTGTGCTTTGATTTTGATTTCTAGCCTTTGAAATATGTGTGCTGATACATTCCTCTTGTTAACCCTACTTGTGTATTTGTAATAATAACACAGCAATTTAAAACAATGTTCCCTAAATTCTTATGAAAGAATTTCCAAATATGAAATAAAGGACAAGCAGGTGTACCTCAACCATATTTAGAAATATTGTTTTCATTGATTCCCAATTTTCAAAGCACTCATAACCCTGAAATATGACATGGACCTTCTGAACTGATGAATAATAAATTAAAATTATATTGATTATGGCATTTCTGTTGGCTTGACAAAATGAGGCCCTTGGATCATACCCAAGTCAACATATTTAATGCAGCCCAATTTTAACAAAAATGGTGATTTCAAGGATTGAAACAAGCCAAATAAGACTTACAGAAATGTTGATTATCTCCAGTGCTACTCCATTTAACAGGCATATTTTGTCTGCTTTTAAGTTTGGATAGAATTATGGCACCTTAAGTTAGATTATTGTGGTCATAATACTGTGATTTTACACATTATGATCCCTGTAAATGATCTTCTTGAAATTACTGACTCCATTCAATGAGAAACTGAAAAATATTCTGCTCATATATATTTGGATAATATTTTCTCTTTATTACACACTTCAACAATCTTTCAGTTTCAACCTAGTGAACTTATTGAATAAAAGATGTCATATGTATCAGCTAATATAAAATAAAAAACAATGAATTATTTGAAAATTATTTGTATATATGATACCAGAATAAAAAATTTAAAAACATACAACTCTAAAACATAAAAGGTGAGCCCTGATATAAACTTTAGACTACATGTAATAGTATAATCAAACAATATTGTTTCAAATTTGCAACAAAAGTAAGACACTAATGCATAGTGCTAATAATAGGTAAAAGTGGGTTTGCATATGGGTATATATATGGGAACTTTGTACTTTCTGCATGCTTTAGATATAAACCTATGACTGAACTAGTGAATATATAATATTTTATCATTGTGCTTGAACAAATACACTTAGAAAATAAGGATGCTATTAGACCTAAAAATTGAATGTTAAATATTGTGATTATATCCAGAGGAAATTCAAGGTTCACTTGTATTGAACCTGTCTATGGTTTTATGTTCCCATGATAAACCAATAGATCTTAATTTGTGTTATTCATTCTTTTAGTTATGGCAGCTGAACTTTTTCTGTTCACTTGAGAGTTCCACTAACATGCCCCACAAGGTGGATGTTTCCACATCCAGCTATTAGTATTGTATCAAGGACTAGCTTATGGAATAAAATTTTTTATCTTAAAAACCATACATGAGATAATTCTGTAGTTTGTACATTTAATACAAATGCTACAAGATCATACCAGACACAGGCACAATTTCATGGGCAGACTCTGGTCCATCTTCACTTGAAGATTAAGTTGGCAAGGTCAGCTGAGCCCAATTTTCTCTCCCACAGCAGAACACCTACATGATTTGGAAAAGAGTGCCCTCCACCTGCTGGGGCTCCCCTTTATACTACTCACCTCAGGACTCCCACAGCATGCCAGATGATGACGGTTATTCTTTATGACTGCTTACAAACCAAAAAGAAGATAATACTTTGGCTGAGTTCTTTAAATATGACAAAGCATTTTCATATTTCAAAATTTTTAAAGTAAAATATGTGCATTCACTTGCAAGACAAAATGAAACACTGAATGAAAAATATTTAAATTTGACCATGAATTGCCCTCTCTTTCCTGGCTAATGAATGATAAGCAACATGGCACCATCACCCTCCACCAACCAATTCTGAAGACATCACATCTGAAACCCCATAGAAGACAGCAGTGCTTCTCCCACAGTTAAGTCAGTATTTCCTCCTTGAAGTGAGCCCACACGTGTCTCCATGTAGTGGTGGCAGTTATGCAAGAATGGAAATCTCTCAATGAAGCATGTCAATCTTGAAAGTTTCCACTAGAATCCCCAGGATTAAGCACTCTCATTTTGTAAGGAATATTTTGTAAAGCACAGGTGTTTTGACCTGAACCATTATGCAAGGCATAAAAATTGCTTCTTCCTGACATTGTTGTGACTGAAAAAGAGAATTATTTTTCCCTTTAGAGTATTGAGGGGAAGTAAATGAATGAGGATAGTCAGGGAAGGGTAGGGAAAGAAACAGATTTCTTAGACATATGGCCATATGGCAGCAGCCACTTCATGCAGCTGTTACCCTACTTCCTGTGTGCTATGGTCATCATATGGGGCACCAAGGGCTCAGGTCACAAAGAAATACTTGGTTGTGTCCTCCAAATCTCACAACATACTGGGAGTGAATCAGCAATTCACCCCAAGTCCACAGGAATTGGAGGTGTTGTGACAGTTTGAGCAACACAAGAGTTCAGCATTGTATTTACTTCCCATTTGACCTAACAACCATTTTCTGCATGGATAGAAATACCCATTTATATAACCCACATCACACACATTTGACAGAGGAGAAGGTTGCTGTCAGTGGGGAGTAAGGATGTCTCTCAAGCTTTCACAGATAGGAGACACAGCCTGAGCCACAAACTGTCTTCCAGGTAAGGAGCTTAAGCACTGGGATTTAGACCACAGGAACCACATCACCCATTGACAGGGAGATGAAGGAGAAAAGATTAGGGATAAGCCCAAAATACTGGAGAGTAGACACCCATCCCAAGGAACTGCAACTGCAAGAAGTATGGTTCCATCTATCTGCTCCATGGGATGTAATCTCCCTCTCCATTACAAGCAGAGAGGACATCACCATATAAAAGTCCTCAAGATTGAGGAATGAACAATGAACTAAAGTAGATTGATTGTCCTCCTATTATAGACTTATTATTCAAGCAATGGAAGAAAACTTATTATTGATTGGGGGCAGTGGCCTCCAGCAGTTCTGAGGAATGTCAGAGGAAAGAATAGGTATAATATGGGGACATTTTGGGGACATTGGAGTTGTCTTGCTTGACATTGCAGTGATGGATATAGGCCATTATATATTTTGTCATAACCTACAAAACTGTGTGGGACTGTGTAAATTATAATGTAAACTGAAGTCCATGGTTAGTAGGAGTACTTCAATATGTGTTCATCAATTGTGAGAGATACCACACAGATGAAGGATGTTGTTGATGTGGGAGGATGCGGGAGGAAGAGAGAGTGAGGCATATGGGAATCCCTTATATTTATATGTAATATTTTTATAATCTAAAGAGTCTTTAAAAATAAAGAAATCAATTAAAAGATTAGTGGAAAACAAAATGGATTGTCAGACAATAGACAATCAGATCAGTGACTGGTGTGCAAACATTTGTGTGAGTAGGAGTGCAATTTGAAATCCAGTGCATTCTAAAGCCTAGAATAGCCTATATCTTGGTTATCCTGTGAATCTCAAAGAGTGTCCTGAAGGGCATCCTACTGGGTCCCCTGTCTTCAGTGTCATTGTGAAAGCCTCACCTGGTTGCCTTGAGCTACTCAGAATTTTGAACCTGGCAAACAATGGCAGAGTGATTTCTAACTTCATAAGGGAGATTTAGTTGGTTTTGCATGTGATTGTGCTTCATCCTATTCCAAAAGTTTTCTCATTGATGGCATCAGAGGGAGGCACATAATATCAATTTAGAGATACTCCCTGGGGAAGCAGTTAGCTGGAGAGGAAGCCCCAGACACTGACAGGAAACCAGTTCTTATGCATCTCTCTGCACCTACTCCTGCAACTGCTCCTTATGCTCAGTGGATTCTGATCACCCTTCATGGCCACCCTTCACATGGTTTTTGTCTGGGTTGGCATTGTCTTCCCCTCACTCTCTTTCACACAGTAATAGGAGGCCATGTCCTCACATTTCAGGCTCTTCATTTGCATATACTCCTGGTTCTTTTTGTCCCTGGAAGTGGTAAATCTGCCCTACACAGAGTCAATGTGGTTTGTAATACCACCACTGCTCATGGATGAGACCCACTCCAGCCCCTTCCCTGGGGCCTGTCAGACCCAGTCCATGTAATAGTCATCAAAGGTGAATCCTGAGACTGAACAGGAGAGACACAGGGACTGTCCTGGCTGTCTCAACTCACCCACAGACTCCAGCAGCTGAACTTCACACACAACACCTGCAGACATTAGAAATTGTGTCACACATAGTCACACACACAAATACAAATGTAGACATATTCACCCTGCAGCTAAACAAGTTTCTAGTAAATATTTCCATGGAAAATTGACAAAAGGAGAGTCAAAGTCAGCAATCACTTCATGGTGACTCCTCTTCTTCAGTCTTGGGCTCAGAATACAAAGAGCTCAGCAGAGGAGCTGGGGTCCCCTCTTGGAGTTGCAAGGTCGGTCCTGGACTGGTTTTCAGGACCAGATGGGCATATTTGCATGTCCCCTGCCCATAGTGTACATCAGCATCTTCCCTGAATCTGAGTTTCTCTCCTGGCCCTACAGCCTCTTCATCCACAGCACTCTGTGAACAATTTTTTCATTGATATAAATGCAGGGAACACCAGAGGTTCTGAAGGGAGAAGGAAGAATAGTTGTAATATGGGGCATTTTTTGGACATTGGAATTGTCCTTCATGACACTGCAATGATGGATACAGGCCATTATACATTTTGTCATAACCTATAAAATTGTGCAAGACAGAGTCATCTAAACTGTAGACCATGGTTGGCAACAATGCTTCAATATGTGTTCATCAATTGCAACAAATGTACCAAACTATTGAAAGCTACTGTTAAGATATGAAAGTGTGGGAGGGGAGGAGTTGGGGCATATGCCAATCCCCAAAATTTTTATTTAACAAATATGTCATCTAAAGCTTATTTAAAAAAATAATAATAAAAAAATAAGTCATCTGAATTTGAGTACTTGGAAAATCATTTCAGTACTAGAAACAGGGCAGTGCTTTCTATTACCAGCTCCTCCTGAAGAACTGTACATATCGTCCAGCTTTCATTCCTCATGGCACCCATGTCAATCAGATGACAGCCAGCATATTCTTCTCCCCATGTACTAGTTGAAGGGAGTGGGATATTGAGGCTCTGGACATTAGTGTTTCAGGGCCAACAACAGCTGCCTGTGACTGGGAAACCACAATCTCTTTCTTTTGCCCCCATATAGAAAGCAACCAGAGGCTAGGCTGTATGCCCAGCTGGGTCTGACACTGTGAGATCCTTCTTGATTCCCAAGGCAGGTCCATTCCTTGGAGGATCAGCCATTCAAGGGAGCTGAATGGATTATCAGGATGATGGTCCCTGGAAGTCTTAGAGCTGGGGCAGCAACCAGATTCCTCCCATCCATGCTGCACATCTCACAGACAGTGGATCCTCCTCTCCTTCCAGACCTCCTCCCTTTTTACTCTCCTGAAGTTTCTGTTTCAGGTTCTAAGACTAACTGGAAACTTTCATACTACACAGCCTAGAGAGGATAACCTCTGAATAGGGAAACTGCTACAACTGTGAGAACTTCCCAGGGTAGACCAGAGTTATTTGTTGAGTATACTGGGGTAGACTAATTGGGTACAAGAAGGAGCTCTCTAAACTGAAGTTAGCACAAAATAACCCCTTGAGGCCTGGTGCTGTGATGGAGCTCATGGTCAAACTCAAGTATATTTGTCTCCCTCCACAGAGAGCTAATGTGGATGGAAATGGCCACTGTGGAAGCCATCCCTGATGCTCCCCTTATGCTTCTTCCTGCTTTTTATAGGGATCAGTGAGCCCTGGCAGCACCTAGTGGCCATCCTGTAAGTACTGGTTCATGTACACAGGGCTGCAGCTCTCAGGTAGTTGTCACCTACTTTTGTTCCCATGGTGTGTTGGGTCATCATGTTCAATGTGAAATCATTTTAATCCCACCCCAACTAAGGTTAAGCAAAATAAGATCTTGAGGGGTGGGTGTATGTTGCATGTAACCAAGAGTTGCTTGATATGAGGGAATTTCAGATGGGTGCCATGGTATACAGAACACATCTTAAGCTTAATGGCAAAGCCCCAGGATGTGTTTATCAATTGCAATGAATGTGTCACAGTAATGAAGGATGTTTATGTGTGAGGTTGTGGGAGGTGTAGGAAGTGGGGCATATGGGAGTCCCTATATTTTGTGTGTAACATTTATGTAATCTAATTATTTTTTTAAAAATAAAATATTTTTTAAAAAGAACATATCTTGATGTACTCTTAAAATATAACAGTACATATAATGTTGTGTGTGCAATTGTCTACATGCAAATTCCCTCAAAATTAGTACCTTCAACCAGAAAAATTTATTGTTCCTGTAGATCAGGAGTGTGGAAATTATTTAGCTGGATTGTCTGCTCAATTTTCACAAGGCTTCATCAAGGTGTCATCCAGGATGCATTTAATCTTAGAACTGGCTGGGCATGGATCAGATTGTTGGCAGAACTCAAGTCCTGGGGCCCATAGGATTAATGTATAATTGCTTCTTCCAAGCCAGCAATGGAGGGAGGTATAAAAGAATGAGGCTTCTAGTAAAATCAGGTTTTATATAATGTAACACTATTATGGGAGTGACCTCCCTTCACATTTGCCATAATCATTGTTTACAGTGATTCACAAACACTGCCTATATTCATGTATGTTTATGTGTGTGTTCTGTGTTATATGAGTGTGTAAGTGCCAGGATATGGGGATCGCAGAGTCCCTGTATAGTCTCTCCATTTATTTTTCATGCTTCATAATTTGCATAAAGAAGGTCATTTACCCAGATGTGCTCTACCTCATGAATTGTATGCCATTGAGCATGATGTACATGTCACCGTCCTCATTTCTGTGTCACTCAACATTAAGTGTCTGGTGTATATGGAGTAAATTCCCAGAAACTACAAAGTGTCTTAATATAATACCTAGACATACCACATGAAAACTTCAGAAAAATTTTTAAAGAAACATGTGGTAAAAAAAAATAAAAATAACTAACTTATAGCAGAAATAGGATAAGAAAGACATGATGTGGCCCATCAGAAATCACACAGTCAAAAATACAATAGCTTGAAAGATTTAAAATGTTGTATGTAATTCAAAACAAAAATACCAACCCAAAACTCTTTATTTAGTGAGTGTCACTCAAAATTTTCCCTAAAGACTACATCCATAAATCAATAATGCAGACTCCATTACTAGCAAAACTGCCCAAAAGGAAATGTTAAAATAAAATCTTCAAGGAGAAGAACAATTATATAAATCAGAAACTTTCATCTCTGTATAAGGAAGAACAGAGGAAATAAATAAATTAGGGTGAAATAAAATATTTTAATTTTATTATTTTAATTGATCTAAAAATAACTGTTTAAGCCCTGAGAGTATTGTATCCAATGATCACTCTATATGGATAGCTAAGTAAGTGAAAATAATAAAGGACTGGAATTAGGAATTGGAAATACTTTGTTATAAGGTATCTATCTATACATTATAGTGTTATTTGCATGCTTTTGTATGACCCTGAATTCAGAATATTTAATTGCTAATTGTAATGTATATGAAAAACATTTTAAAGTTTAGAATATTTTACTTATTCTTAGAGGATAAAATTAATGACCTAGTAATGCTATTCAGAACCTACTTCACACTTGACACATGCTCAAATTGTAAATTCTAGGCAGGCTTCTTAATCTTCCATGCAAGTTTGAGTGGCAAAGATATCACTAGCCTGGTTAAGTCAAATAATTGAGGACATAACAGAAGTTGCAAGAAGACCAACTTCCCTTGGGAAGCAAGGAGAGGAAGCTCCAGACCCTGACATGAAGCCCTTCTCCAGGCTCTCTCTGCAATTGCCCCTGAGACTGACGCTATGGTCAGAGGGACCTGAGCTCCCCCTGCAGGCTGGACCCCTTATTTCCCCCTTCAGAGCTAGCACAGATTCCACTCCCTCCAGGCTCAAAGAGTACATCTGGGCTTTCAGAATCTTTAGGAAAGTGATCACCTGGCTGATGCAGACTTGAATTATAGGAATATCAGGGTTATAAAATACATCTCAAATTATTTCTTCATATTTTATTTTCACTTATGGCATTGACACTTCTGTAAAAATTATACAATTAATTAACAGAAAATGATATGGATTTGCTATAAAAGATGGATTTTTTCCTGCATTGCTAAAAATGTTTTAAATCTGTTTTTCTACAGGGTGTCTGGGATGGATTGTGGATGGAGCTGGAATAGTGATAGGGAGGGAGAATCAAATGGAAAGCTCTTTGACAAATGCTGCAGACTCTTGTGCTTCTGTTTTTTTGTTGTAACATTTTATTGTGAATAAGCACAAATGTACAATTCATCATACAGCTTAGTGAATCACTATAGGGTTTTCAAAATTGTGTCTCCTGTAAGGTCAGGAAATTGAACCTGGCCTTCTCCCTCAGGGGTCCACTATGTGTCTTGTCACAATCACAGCCACCTCTCCCTGAGTGGCAGCCATTCACCCAGTGCTTAGACTCAGACCTGCACACATTCCTTTACAGTTCATTTCTCAACTCTGTATTTGTAGACATTAAAATCCATATATTTACTTTTAACTTTCTTAGTCTTTTATGGGTATTAAATTTTCCTGTGCAGAGGCCTAATTTTTCAATTCAATCTGCCTTTTTTCACAAATGCTCAGTTGTCTTATCCAGAGATAGTGAGAGCAACAGATTTTACATAAATCTTCCTTGGTCAGACACTATGGGAAGCATAAAGAAACTATTAAATCACATTTAAACTCAGATTTATTACAAAAGATGGCATATTTACCAATTCCTAAGTATCTTGTTTCTAAATTTACCAGTTCTGACAAAACACATGTGTTAGCTTAAAGGTTTGGAGATTCTCCTCCTGATTGGCTTTCAGCTTGTCACTTAAACGTTCAGGCTGACTCCATGGTGTTCAAATTGTCCACTTAAATGTATGCAGCTCTACCTATCATAGTTTTCCAACTATTAAAGCAAACACCCCCAAATATCAGTGTAATGAAAGTAAAACCAGACAGTTCTACACTTGCTCACTTTCAATTATAAGATGTTTAGGTGGGGGAGTCTTGCTAAGGAGTGGTACCTGATTCAAGCAAGTAATTACTCAGGAACCCAGAGACCCATCAATTTGTAACATGGCACCTTCAACTGTTGGATGAATATATAAGTGCAGAATGGGAGATTAGGTGGGAATCCAGGTGAGGTGTGTTCTAATTGACCAGACCTGCAATCAACATAGGTTATAGCTGTGCACTTTCCATATGGCATAATCCATCATATGACCTTCCCTGCTATCAAGAGTCTGGAATGTTTGTTAACTGTGATCCCATAAGGAAAAGGAACAAATGCATGAATGTGTGAACAGAATTTCTCTGCACACTAAGCCCATGTCACTTCTCTCTCTTATCATATACACACACATACAGACCCTTGCAAGATACCATCTGGAGTTTTGAAAATATGCATATGATATTGTGAATACAGGAAGACTTTTGAGCAATGGTGTGTCCAGTGGTCAGTACTAGAGTCTGTCCTATTTTCTGATTCATTTTCAATGGGGTTTGCATGGAGATGAGCATGAGGAATGTTTCCTGTGACATTGAAGAATCAAAATGCACTGGCTGTGACTAATGTAGTAAAAGGATTGTGTAAAAGTGGCACCAAAACCATCCAACATCTGAAGAGAATCATGCTGGAGGTTAAGGCAGGTTAGTGTTACTGTGAGGCATCAAGTGCATGTGTCCAGCAAGCAGATGTAGATGCAGTTGGGAGAGCTGCTGAAAACATGGAGCCCATTTATAAAGAATATCCCAATAAGATTCCAATAGGACTGTCAGAATATCCTGCCTGGATCTGGGGAAAGGAGAGATGGCAAAAGGGGAGACAATGGGGTGCTCCCTGGGACAGTGGAGGGGATTAAGTTATTGTGGAGGGAGAAACAGTCAACCAGAGGCAGGGGATCCACAACATCATCATGTTTCCAGGAGCCAAAGCAGAAGGTTTCATGATGGAGAGGGTCGGAAAGAGGCATGGTGGGGAGGGGAGCACAGGGGTGTAGATGCAGAACAGAGAGAAAAGGCATGGGTTTGACTCTCCAGAGATGTTCCCGAAAGTGCAGTCTAAGAAACCAGGTCTCACAGCCATATTCCTGCACAGCCATCAATACATCAAAGATAAATTACGAGGTTCTTGCCAAACTGACAGCATTCCAGAATAAGAAAAGAGACCTGGACTGCCCTAGGAGAGGAAGGCCTGGTTCCTGCCAGTAACCCCTTCTCACCTCCCCCTGCTCCTCCCTGTCCTCCCTCCCCTGTAGCCTGGAGGTTCCTGTCCTCATCCTGCAGTGGGAGCTGGGCCGAGTGCTCTGAACACTCAGGAGTTTCCCCAGCATGAATCCACCATTTTCAAATAGTTTACCTATCTGCTTCCCATGGATATATTCACAGGAAGGTTTAGGAGACATAAATAAAACTGAACGAATGAATATTCTTTTCAAAAGAAAATTTCTCACTTATCTGCCAGTGTTAGAATGACTTCTCATTGTATCAGCATGAAAAAGTAACCAAGATTATTACTGATTATGTTGACATAAATGGGGTTCTAGACAAACAATGACATTCTCAAATAAATACATTAGAGTAAATTGAAGAATCACTCTTTGTTTGAGTTTACTATAGCAATTCAGCAAATTTTGAATATAGAGTGGGGCAAATAAATGGTAGCACTTGATCTAACCAAACTTGAAACAAGAAAGGGAAACGGCTGTTAGGAAGCTGTAGATTATATTTCTATATCCCAGGGTTTTGAGTTGCAGAAAGAGCTGAGGTGTGGCAGCCTTATGAGTTTCCTCATTCTGAGCCCTTCATTAGATAGGCATGAGCAGCACTCAATGGCAGGGCCAGCTTGAGGGCTCCCAACATGAGGAACACCCTGAATCTAGTTATCAACAGCTGGTGTTCTCTGCAGACTCCAAGGATTGCAGGACTCATGTCTCACTCACACTGGGAAGTTAGGTGAACCTCTGTTGTTCTTATGGAAAAGTAGGTGATAATCTGGGAAAAGATACTATCTTATGCTACTCTAAGATTTCTGCTTAGGGAGAGAAATCAATGAAATTGGGAACATGTTTCAATACTTTACATTTAATAATTCTTAATGAAATTTGTAAGCAAAAGCATATAGCACAGCATCAAGGAATTATGCAGTTGACTGTGATCAATTAAAGTTGCTTGCACTCATATGTTTGATTCCATGTGATCAAAAAGAATAAAATTAAACCATGTTTTCTTGTACTAACAGAGTACAAAGTGTGCTGGCCCTGAGAATGTTCCTCTCATGGTTCCACAAGCTGGGATATAAAGCACCCAGTGTCCAGCTGATGTTTTCAGATCATCTCCATGTTTGTGAAAGGCAGGAGACCTGGGTGCATCTCAAAACCAAGGATAAGCTTGGGATCAATACTAAGGAAGGCCAGGTCCTTGGAGACCAAGGATTTATTTGATGTGCAATTTTGGCTTAAGTACCCCATATGGGCTTTTCTGTAACAGGGAAAAATTAAATCAATTATGGAAAAAAAACAACCAGACCAGTGCTGAGCCTGACATGCACACTTCTGTGTGAGGATGAGGATTAGATGTGAAATCCATTATTGTTTACAGGATCCTGACGCTGGCTTAGCCTCCCTCTTGGTTCCAACCTGAATTACAAATATTGTCTTGCTTCTAGAATCCCACTGAGATCTTTTCCTGAGTCTGATAGGAAAAGACTCACCAGGCTGCCCTAAGCTGCCTCAAATCTCTGATCCTGGAGACCACTGGCAAAGTTATTTCTGCTTCCATAAGGACAGTCTGTGTGAGAGAACATTTCCTCCAAATACCATGAGACTTTCCTAACTCAGACATCAGAGGGATATGTAGTCTTTAAATCTAGAGAGGTTCCCAGGAGGAAAAATTAGATTTAGTGGAAACTCCAGAACTGACAGGAAACCATCCCTTTAGCTCCCTCTTTCCTCTTCCTGGAATGGGAATTATGCTTACTTGGTGCTGACCACCCCTACATCCCAAACACCTGCAGACCCCTGCAAGGTATGAGTGAGTCTGGGCTCCCACTGCCTCCCCTCACAGTGTCTGCCTCAGCAATATATATTTGTATCCTTGACTCTGACTCTCCATCTGCAGACAGAGAGTGATCACAGCAAACTGTCTGGGGATGGCAAATTGACCCTTCAGAACTCTGCATTGTCTGTGGCAATGGCAGCATTACTAATGTCTGAGGCACAATGTAGCCCATCCCTGGAGCCAGCAGAACTCAGTTCATGCTATAGCCACTGGACGTCAATCCAGAAGTTTCCAAGGATAGTGTCTCTCCCAGACTCCACCAAATGAATAGCTGAAAGCAAAGCCATCCTGGTCAGTAAATTTGGCATACGTATACACTGTTTCTCCCATTATTTTCAAGTAGCAATAATCAATGTTTCTTGTTAGCCATAAAATGATCTTTTAAATTAGTGATGATAAAAACCAGCTCAGAACTAATGGCATGTTGATTCATCTGTGTTCATTCCTGATCACTGATATGAAACACCTGGGAATTCATGGGCTGGAGCTCCTTACCCAGAGCTGCAGGATCAGGGATGGGGTGGTTTACATCAATAAAGGGATGGAAAAATTTTGCAAGTCCTCTTACTATACTGTTAGCTCTCAGGTGGAGCCCTAGAAAAAAGTGCACTAGAGCAGGTATGAATGTCCTGGCATAGTTGGGTGGCAATGACAGTATTTGGAACAATACTATTATTACTTGATTGTACTGGACTAAACACTTGAAACTCTTGATTTTATTCAATTTATACATTTGTACAGAAGCTTTGTGAAGACAATATCAGTGTCACCTCAATGTAAAATTTCTAACAGCAAATTAGAATGCTTGGACAACATGCCCAAAGTCAATGTCTGTTGATAGTGATCCCCAGTGTCTACTCTGTGCTTCTCACTGCTAGGCTCCATGGCTAACCTTAACCAACTTGAGGAAAGAGTGGGTCATGTTTAGATAGATTTGTAGCATCCCTCTTTGTGTAATGAGAATTTTGTGTGAGGTCACTGCATCCTTAGTGTCTTCCTAAAGAATGTAGAGAGAAGCAGTGTTCAGCAGATTATTTAAAGTGCTCTCTGGGATTCCACAGATCACGATTTATCTTTCTATCTCTCCATCATATTCATCTATCCATTTGTTTAAATAAGCATAACTGACATATGACAATCACCACCTATTTAAGTATAACATGGTAATTATTTACATATGTACACATGTGTAACCATCACAACTACCCTGATAGATAACTCCCAAAAGTGTTCACTCATTACTCTACAATTTTCTACTTCTCACTCATTTCCTTCTCTCTAAGGAACAATTAATCTTCCTTTTAAAAAAATAGTTTTATTAAGATATAAATCACATACCATAAAGTTCACCCATTTAAAGCATATAATTTGATGGATAGTGTATATATTACTCAGCCAAAGGTGTGCTGATGCAAAATACGAGAAATCTGTTGGTTTTTATAAAGAGTGTTTATTTGGGATAGAAGCTTACAGTTACTAGGCCATAAAGCATAAATTACTTCTCTCACCATAGTCTGTTGCCACACGTTGGAGCAAGATGATTACCAAGGGTTCAAGCTTCCTGGGTTCCTCTGTTCCTGTGGCTCATTTTTCTGAAGGCCCATCTGTGCTGTTTTCTGCACAAGGCCAGCTGCAGACTATCAGGTGAATGGCACATCTCTCTTCCCCAGGCCTCTCCCTGTATGTAATGGAGACTTCTCTCCTTCCTCACATATCTGCTTCTCTGTTTAATTCCCAGGCTCCAGGATCAAAACTCCAACTAACTCTTCTGCCATGTCATTTTCTCTGTTGGTCCTCCCACACCAAGTGTGCAGAGACTCAACATCCTACTGACATGGCCCAATCAAAGCCTTAATCATTATTTAATCAAGTAAAAGTGAAATCTCTGAAACCAATATAATCTTATATACTCAAAGGGACAGAGAAGTTTACAAACATAATCTAATATCTAGTTTTGGAATTCCTAAACAATATCAAATGTCCAAAAAGACATTACAATACTTTTTGAAACCTTAAATCAGTACAATGCTAAATATAGAATCATGTCATGGTCAGTTTAAGGAAATAAAATTTGTCTTGGGGCAAAGTCCAGTCTGGCTGTAGATCTCTGAAACTTACAAAACCATTTATCTGCTTAAAATACACAAATGGACAGAAAAAGGATAAACATTTTTATTACCAAAAGGAGAATTAGGAGGGAAACATGAGCCATGGGTCCTCTACAGGACAGTAAACCTGCAGGGCAACCTCCATTTGATTTCAAAGCCTAAGAGTCATTCTCAAGATGATGGTTTCTTCTCCTTTGGGGCCACATGGGGACTTACACTTTCCACAGGCTTGCCCAATGGCCATTTTCTTCATTCCACCCTCATCAAACATCTGGGTGGAAACCAAGCTCCAGACCTCACCCTCCAAAAGCTTTGGTGTGATTGCCACACTTTACCCAATCTTTGGTTTAGAGCCTTAACACCCCTTGTAGAGAAAAGTGAGGAAAACATCATCCCTAAACTTTGGCATACAGGCTCAACCATCTCAGAGCAATGAGTTGACAACCTGGCATTTCCTAACCCATGGTTGACAGGTCCACCTCTCTCAGGCCTATGGGTTGGTGACCTTAACTTTCCTAATCCTTGGGGAATGTGCTATGCCCTCTCTGTACCTTGGAGAGGCAAAACTCATGCAACATTGGGTAGGAACATCCACCCTCATCAAATGCTGCGGAAAACTCAACCTCTCTATACACATAGGTGGGGTTCCTCTCTTGGCCTAAGGTGATGTCTTAATTCCAGACCTCAGCTTCCATGGTTTTCCTCTTCAGGTCATTTCCCCTTCAATCTCTCCCTTCCATGTCCCTTTTAGCCCAAGCTGACAATTGTTTTGTTCATACAGCTGTCTCATAAAGCTTGTTTATCAGGCAAGAAGCAGGGGTCCAAGACATCAGACAGTAAGATGTTCCACAAGTTTTTCCTAGATAACTGCATTTTCAATTCTGATTTACAAGTTCCAAGTTTACTTAAGTCCTCAAATGGGGCACTATCATCTGGGGGGCTTGATTTCCAGAGGCTTGGAATTTCCAGAATCAGTTTCTGCCTACCCCAAGATAAATACTTGTCAAATTATCCAATGTTGAAGGCAAAGAGAGTATCATGAAAGAAGCAAGAGAAAAGAGATCCATCACATACAAGGGAAGCTTGATAAGATTAGGTGCTGATTTCTCATCTGAAGCCATGGAAGAAAGATGGCAGTAGTATGACATAGGTAAGGTGCTACAAGAAAAAAACATCCAGACAAGAATTCTGTATCAAGCAAAGCTGGCATTCAAAAAAGAGAGAGATTTCAAAATATTCACAGACAAACAGAAATCAAGAGAGTTGTCAACAAGAAACCTGGTCTTCAAGAAATACTAAAGGGAGTTCTGCAGGTTGAAAGGTAGAAAAATAGAAGAAAGATGATTCAAGGAGAGTGTAGGAAAGAAGATTATTGGTAAGAATAATTAAAAAGATAAAAAGAGAAATAAAAACATCATATAAATACCTAAACCTAAAGAAAATATGGCTAATGTAAGTAATTCTTAGAAAATAATAACATTGAATGTTAATGGATTAAACTCTCCAATCAAAAGACATAGATTGGCAGAATGGATAAGGAAATATGACCAATCTATGTGCTGTCTACAAGAAAATCACCTTAGACCCAGGGATGCAAGAAGGTTGAAAGTGAATGGTTGGAAAACAATTTTACATGCAAACAATAACCAAAAAAGTGCAGGAGTAGCTATACTAACATCGGACAAATTAAACATTAAATGCAAAATAAATGTAAGAGCAAAGGGCAGTTTACAATAATAAAAGGGGTAATCTATATAGAAGAAAAACAATCATAAACAATTATGCACCTAACCCGGACTTCCCAAAACATGAGGCAAATATGGGAAAAACTAAATGAAGAAATAGATGCCTCTACAAATAGTGGTACACTTTAGTACAGCATTATTAGCATTAGACAGAACATCAAGACAGAAGATCAATAAAGAAACAGAGATCTTGAATGATAAAATAGAGGATTTAGGCCTAATAGACATGTACAGAACATTACACTCAATTACAGAAGGATATACATTTTTTTGAGCACACATGGATCATTTTCCAGGACAGACCACGTGCTACATCACAGAACAACACACAAATAATTCAGAAAGACTTAAATTATACAAAGTAATTTCCCTGAACACACTGGAATGAAGTTGGAAATCAGGAAGGGGCAGAGATCCAGATTAGACACAAAGATATGGAAGTTAAACAATGTACTCTTAGACAACCAGTGGGTCAAAGAGGAAATTGCAAAAGAAATCAATAACTACCTTGAAATAAATGAAAATGACAACACAACTTATGAAAACCTATGGGATGCAGCAAAAGCAGTGCTAAGAGGGAAGTTTATAGCCACAAAGGCCTATATTAAAAAAGAGGAAAGAGTTAAAATCAAAGACCTAACTGCACTCATGGATGAATTAGAGAAAGAACAACAAACTGCTGCAGAAAAA
>JAQZBX010043855.1:0-21537 GCA_029593785.1 Cabassous unicinctus
CTCAAAGTAAAAATTAATATAGGGGAGCAGATGTAGCTCAGTGGTTGCATGCCTCCTTCCCATGTATGAGGTCCTGGGTTCAATCCCCAGTACCTCCTTAAAAAAAAAATTAATATATTCTTTTAAGTAATTATGTGGTCTCAAACATCTGTGGGCAACTAACTCAATCAATTAGATAATACATGGTGGCATTGGACTGATCCTTAAGAGTTTGTATAGTCAAAGCAGCCACCTAATTTTTTTATTCTCTCCAAAAGAAAATTGGGAATCAGACCATGTCCCTGGGAGATCACTTAAACCAAGAATGACCATCAGGGAAGGCATTACAAAGAGAAAACTGTTAGCCAGCCCTGAAGGACTCGCAGGCGTGAGCCGGGCAGAGAAGAAGAGAGAGAGGGACCCAACGGATACGCCCAGGGCTGAGGGGATCAGACGGCACCTAAACTGCCCGACCCCTACAGGCAAGCGGGGGCCATGGAGGTCACAGAATACAGAACCAGCAGGGCAGGCAGAACCTACACACTGGACAAATAGAGAACCAGGAAGGGCCGGGAGTTTGGGAACAGAAGCCAAATCCAGCCCCTCTCTAGCCTCCCCTCTTGCCCTATGTTCCAAACCACTGGGCCCCCTGTCCGCACCACTCCAGGAAGCTCCCTGCTTGGGCATCCTTGTCATGCTCTTCCCATCACCTGCTTGGCAAGCTCAGACTCATCACTCAGGGGCAGGGGCTCCCTTGGGAAGCCTTTCCCAGTCCCCCAGCAGAACCCACTGTGCCCCTCATTTGTGCCTTCTGCCTCATTCACGTCCACAGCAGAGCACAAGCTGTCTTCCCCTCTGGGCTGTGAGCACCTTCAAAGAGGCCACGGTCTGTCTCCCCTGCAGCCCTGAGACCCCGATCCTCGATCCTCGGCACTCAGTTGGTGCTCAGTCACCATTTGTTTGTCTTTGAAGGGTCAACTCAGGAATCTCATTGTAAGCACAGTTCCAGAGTGAGATGGGACAACAGAGGCCCTTGATCCATTGTCAGCAACAGGGAAGTCACTGATGCCACTTGCTGGGCAGGTGCTCTTACATAGGATATGTTATTCATTCTTTACAAGAGTAGCTTATGACGGAGACATTTCCATCCGCATTTACAGTTGGGGAAACTGAGGCAGTCAACTGCATTCCTTGACCTCCCCATTTGAGGCATTTGAGGCAGCCCCATTCATTCCGAAGGCAGGCCTCACTGTGAGAAGCCTCCTGGTTCCATTTGCTCCCCATGTGAACTCTGTGAGAGAGGCATGATGTAAACTAAGACTTTGCCCTAATGGCAAAGACAAGGCTTCAAATGCTGCCGAATCTAACTGCGAGTCAGATGGCAGAAGGCAAAATGATGCCTTGGGGAGAACATTATCCAGAGGAGCCTGTGCAGCCCAAACACATGAGAATTTGGTGTTCCAGGGGTCTTCTGGCCTGCCCCTTCCTTAGCCCTCTGGGGCACCCAGGTTTATTTCAGTTGCTGTGATGGTTTGAAGTTCTTCTATGAACCCTAAAAAGAGAAAGATTGTTTTTGAACTAATCTGTCCCTGTGGGTGTGAGACTCTTTTGATTGGACTACGTCAGTGAGGCATGACTCAGGTTGAGTCTCTGCTCTCTTGCTGGGTCTGATATAAACAGAAACACAGAGAGAGACAGATACACAGGAAAAGGGAGCTGCCATATTATACTGATCCTGCCATATGAGAGACAGGACTGCAGGAAAACAGAAGCCCCGAAGCTCAAGGAGCCGAGGTCCAAGGAGAGATGAGCCCTATGCCTGATAGCTCACAGTTGAACTCAGGAAGAAAGCGGAGCAGCCAAGACTGATAGAGGAAGCCTGAAAGAGACAAGCCCTATGCCTGTTTGCCCACAGTTGAGCTCCAAGAGATGGTAGATTCTGGAAGAACAGGCAGAGACCGTGGCCACGTGGCTGCACAACAGGATCAACAGTAGCTGACTTTGGAGAGAAAGTGCCTTGATTTGGACATTTCATAGCCTCAGAACAGTAAGCTTTTACCCCTAATAAATCCCCTTTATAAAAGCCAACGCATTTCTGGTACTTTGTATTGGCAGCCCTGTGGCAAAATAAAACAGTCGCCATTCCAGGGACATTTATGCCTTAAATGTGGGATGCTGGGTTCAGGATTTCCTGTCCTTAAAAACTCAAAGGATGTGTCTACACAGAGCTGGGTCTCTCGGGTTTGCCAGGTGGGAAAAGGAGGAGAGACTGTGCAGACGCTCCACCTGTGAACTTCCATCTGTGCCTCTCCCAGGAGCCTCACCTGCCCAGGTCCAAGCATCCCAAGCAGAGGAACTTCCAAAGGAAACAGCCTGGGCTGAGTGCCGATGAGTTCAAATTGCATGGAAAGGTAAAGGCCTGACTCCTTAGTTTGAGAGACACTTTAAAAAACAAACAAACAAACAAACAAACAAACAGAGATTGTAGCATTTTCCAGAAATGTTTTAGATGCAGAGAGATAGCATGCAGTTGTGCTGGGTTGTAAAATATCATCTTCCAAAGAGGAGGCCTCTCTCTATTCCCAATGCCTCTATGTCTCCACCTTCCAAAGAAGGAGGCCCCAACTCAAAGGCCCAATAGAGGTCAGAGGTTCCAAATACCCACAGGAGAGAACAACGCCTGCTTTGCGATTCTAGGCATGTGGGGCCATCCAGAAGGCTGGCCAGACATGGGGGTAGTTTATGAGATAGTTTATGAGAGAAGTGGTAAGAGGAGGGGAGAGTGAGATAAGGACGAGCAGGAAGCAGATACAGGGTGTGCTGGCAAGTAGCTGAGGGCACCTCGGGGAGAGGGCGGGAAATACGCTGGGTCCTCAGCCTGCAGGAGGACACCCTTGGCTTGGATCTTAATTTCCCAGCTGCCATGACAAATGCCACACCTGGTGTTGGCTTGTACAGCAGAACTTATTGGCTCCCGGTTTTGAGGTTAGGAGAAGTCCAAAATCAAGTTGTCAGCAAGGCAATGCTTTCTTCCCAAAGACAGTGGCATTCTGGGGCTGGGCCCTGGTGATCCTTGGGGTCCCTTGGCTTGTATCCCTGCCTCTCCATCACATGGCTGTGCCCTCTCCTTTCTCTTCTGGGTTCCACTGACCTCTGGCTTCCGGCTCCTCTCTATGGCTTTCTCTCTCTCTCTGTCTGAATTTCTTCTGCTTCTCAAGGCTTCCAGTAATCAGATTAAGACCCACCCTGGTTCAGTGGGCCACTCCTTAACTAAAATGAACAATTTCAAAAGGTCCTGTCTGCAATGGGTTCACCCCCAGAGGGGCGTGGATTAAGATTAAGAAATCGGGGTTTCTAATTCACTCCACCACAGCCTGTATGTGCAGGGAACCAATAGCGTCTGCCCCCATGCCCTGCCTTGTCTGGAAATCACCCGTCCTGCTGACAAAGGCACTCAGCCCCAAAGCTTGCTGCTGCAGAAGAAGTGGGGGGAAGCAGTGCAGCCCTGAGGAGTACCCCTGGGCTTTGGAGTCAGCCAAACCTGGGTTCAAATCCTGTCTCGAGCTGTGTGACTCAGGGCAAGTTAATGGACTTCTCAGCACCTTCATGAAAACCTGAAGGTCACAATTCCTGCCAGCTGGGTTCTAGGGAGGGTTCCCGGATACCCCTTTCCAGATGCTTCCCTGATACTCAACCAGCTCAGCATTTACACCTCCTGCACACAAGCCTTCCTCCACACACATATAAAACACAAGCCGCCCAGAAGCCAGCTCCTGTCTACTTGAGAAAATCATGGAGGTCAGTTCTGAGCTGCCTCTGGTTATGTATCCAAGGGCAAGGGATCTCCACAGTGCCCAAGGCAGCCTTCACCGGGGGCAGGAAGAAGATACCAGAACTTCTATCGATGCTCATTTCTATTATCCTTTTAAAAATTCTATTTTTGCTTTAATAATATTCGTAATAAATAGTAGGGCTGTGCAGGTATATAATTTATGCACAAATTAAGGCACATCTATTAGGGTGTGTGCTCAAAAGTGTTGTGTGGGGATGTGATCAAAAATGTCTGGAGACATCTGCAGTAGCTCCTTTGCTCCTGCCCTAGGAGAACTCACGTCAGGCCTCTTTCCTGTCCTCTCCTTTCCCCACAATCTGCCCTGCCTTTAGTCTCACTCCTCATAGAAATATTTCTTGCTGCAATTCAGTCCCTGGCCCCTAAAAGTTTATGAAGGAATCTGCTACTTGGTAGTTGCATCTTTATGGCAAGGTGCCCACCCCTGCCTCTTCCCAGCCTCCCCACAGGCAGTGGTCCAGATGGACAGACGGGTTCCCTTTCCTGGGCCTCCATCTCCAGCATCTGTCCCTTCCCTGGCCAGAAACCGTCTGGTCTTGCTGTTGGCAACAGCCTCAGTCAGCTTCCTGAGTGCAGCTCGCCCTGTGCCCACTCCACTCTTCTGACCTGCCACCAGGCGTTCCTGCTCCCACCTCTTTCCCACCTGCTTCTTTCCCCAGGTGTGCCTTCCCTGCAGCCCTGCAGGTCTAAGTCCCAACCCAGAAGCTCTCCTGGACATTTTCCACCAGGAAAAGCACCCTCCAGCGCCTCCTGGACATTGGATCTGGGGACCCCAATGTGACCGTGTGGGAGCTGCTTTGGGTCAGGACAGGCTCCATAATTTGTGGGGCTCAGCGCAAAATGAAAACATGGGGACCACTGTTCAAAAGGCAGGAATAAAGTGCGATGGAGGGTACTACATGGAAAGCTTCTCCTTACTCTCATGGTCCCTCTGTTGCTCTGTCATGGTGGTTTTTATTTGCTATTTAATGTACCGCTCCTTGGCGTGGAGGCTTGAGGCCAGTGCAGACCCTCGCAGGCATCCGGTCACCCCACAGCTTGGCTGTCACGGATCGCCGGCTGCTGGATCGACACGTGGGGCCAGGAATCTCCCCCTCCCATGGTGGGCGGGCAGTCCCCAGGGGTGCGGCTGGAATGTGCTAGGTCCCTGGAAAGGCGCGTCCTGCTGAGTGTTCACACTGTAATGCTGCCAGCCCAGGGCAGGGGGCCACCACGATCTAGCCTGAGACACCGCAGAGCATGTGTCCAGGGTCCCCCTCCCCACGGCGGGGGCAGCAGTGGTTTCTGGGCAGGTGCAGACACGGGGAGGCTGGAGGAGCCTGCAGCACCTGAGGTCAAGGGAGTGACAGCTAAGAACCCGTCCTGGGGCGGTGGCAGAAGGCAGGCTGGAATGTGAGTTGAAACTCCAAGCACAGGCTTCTTTGGCCCATCGGCTTCACTTATAAAGCACACATCCAAAGAGAAAATCATTAAAAATTTCAAGAAGATGATTGCAGAGCATTAAGCTCCAAGCATAGGGCCCTTCAGCCACACATCCAGGAAGCCAGCCTTGCTCTAGGTTGCAATTAGGAATGCACGCTGTGTGAGTCTAATCACGTCCATAAAATTGGTGTCATCACGGGGGCTACTCGTACCACAGCCCGCACACAAGTTGCCTGGAGGGGATGTGTCGGCATTTTTTCATAGTTTTGTATTGATTTTAAGGTGTATTAGAAAAACATCTGACTTCCATATTCAGTCTGTAACTTAGACTCCCTTAGACACAAAGGTATTGAAGGGAAGAATCGGCTGCTCTAAAGAAAAATATTAAATCAATGCTAGCGCATGTGGTACTCAGCTATGGTAAAAAAAATTTTTAAAACGAAAAGATGGTATTCAGAGTTTGATAAATACCATATGTGGTTATAAGTACCCTAGAAAAACATGTTCTTAAATCTAATCCATTCTTGTGGATGTAAACCTCATTGTAAGTAAGACCTTTTGATGAGGCTGCTTCAGTTAAGGTGTGGCCCACCTCAATCAGGATGGGTCTTAATCCTATTACTGGAGTCCCTTACAAGCAGAATAAAATTCAGACAGAGAGAGAGAAAGTCATAGGAAGCAAGAAACTAAACATAAAGGGAACAAGGAAGAGAAGAAAGAGGCCAGGAAAGGCTGCCATGTGCCTTGCCATGTGACAGAGGAGCCAAAGATTGCCAGCAGGCAGCCCTAGAACGCCTTAGTCTTTGGGAAGACAGCGTCACCTTGATGATGCCTTGATTTGGACTTTCTTTTAGCCTCAAATTAAGCTAATAAAATCCCATTGTTTGTGCCAGCCCATTGCATGGTATTTGTTTGGGCAGCCCGGGAAACCAAGACACCATGCTAGATGGTGGGCTCTTGAAGGTCATGTGCAGCTTATCTTCATGTACCCTTGTACTTGCTCCAACTGCATCTCGCATCCATTCTTTAGGGTCACCCCAAACAATGACCAACCGAGGCTGAACAAAAGAAATAAACAAATGGACTAAGAAAAACCTGGACACCCACCTGTCTGAGGCTTTCTTTTAAATTTTCAATTGCATGTCTTCATTTGATTAATCCATTACTCAGGATTAATTTACACACTTTTTTTTAATTGCTGAAGAAATTAATTCCTTAAAAATATGCAAAGGCTTGTTTGGGAATCACCTGCCTGCCCACCTTTTTCCTTGACACACGAAGCTGTGTGTTGTTCGAGCAAAGGCACCGCTTGATGCAGTGTCCTCCCAGCCAGCCTTGGATTTCCAGTTAACCTGGAAGCTATGTCCTTCAGGTGGGCTGAGATGACACTGTGACATGTTGTTCTTGGGGAGGTGGTTCGGAAGGGTGGTTATCTTGTAGGACTATCAGGGCTAGAAAACATCAGTTGACACCTTTGGGAAGCCCTAGATGAATAAGTGGCTGAAACTCTTATCTTCAAAAAGTGTCAGCTCATGGAGAAATGGTCTCCAGCTTCACTTTATTATCAAAGAGCAGAGCCACAAAAAATTTTTAAAGGGCATAATCTGAAATGTCACCCATGACAAATGTTTTGGAAGCAAGGTTTCCTAAAATGGAGACTAACATAGAGAACAACGTAGTTAATGCTTGCAAGCTGAACTCACCTGCAGTTATACTAGTCTTTGCCAGGTGGCCTTTGGTTGGTTTCTTGAACAATCATTAATAAATGATAAATACATTTATATGGTTACTGACTGTCTCTATTTAATAGTTGACAGAAAGAGACATTCTTGATGTGCCGTTTCCTGCCTACTGGAACAAACCACCTGTGTTTTCTTTCTTTTTTGATGAGAAACTTCCTTTTGAAGTAGTGAGGTAAGCATTTTGAATTAATTGACACTTTTTCAGACTTACTCACCACATAAATCAAGAGATGGATGTACCTGCTCATTGTAAAAAAAATTCAAACATTACAGATATGGGTGACTTAGATGGTGGAAGTTCCCCCATCATCCTGCTCTGCTGGGATAATCAGAGCTTCCAGTTCTTGGAACTTTCTTCCAGGTTTCGTACATGTGCGTGGCACACACACACACTGTGCAATGCTCCCACTATTTGTGCTATAAGATCGGCCTCTTTCACTTGACTCTACCTTGGATGTATTTTCATATCAGTTCATAAATATCTAACATGTTGAGAGGACCTTTAAAAATGGCTCATCAGACTCATTCATTTTTTCGGTCAGACTCAATAAAGCACCCTGATTCCAAGTGTCTGCTGGACTCAGAGACTTCCGCCCCATAACCACAGGCTGGAGAAGAGCATGGCATCCGCCAGCTCCTGGGGAAATGCTTGACTCTGATCTGACAGCATCTCACCTTCATTGCCACCACCCACAACCTGCAAGTTCTGCAGCTCCTGCCAATGGTCCTGGACAGGCTCACACACCTGACCAAAAACTTGACATCCCAGCCAGACCCGGTTTATCAATTGACCACTATCCTCACAGGAAAAGCCTGGGTTCTGGGGGGAAAAATGAATTTACTCCAAAATGTAAAAAGAAAACTGCAAAACCAAAGTGAATAAATGCTTAATTAAATGCCTGCAAAGTAGAGCATACGTCAATGTCGTTACCACTGTAAACTTAGTGTTTATAAAAAATTTCATTAGATGTGAAAAACAAATTGAAAGTCACATTCTTCCTTTGCAAGAAGTCTTTGGGGGCTTGCCAAGAAATAACATGTGTTGCTCCTATCCGATTCTTTTGCAAAGAAAAGTATTAAAACTATTAAGAAAACTGCTTATTAAATAAATAAATAATTGTGCAAGAATAGCCAAGAAATAGCAGCTATAGTACAGCAGGGGAAACAGAGAGAGATTGAGATGTGAAGATCTTTCTTGTTTATCTGTCTATTTTGTGTTTATTATTATTATTGAAATAATGAAAATGCTCTAATAATGATTGAAGTGATGAATGCACAACTATGTGATTATACCTGATACCACTGAGTGTACACTTTGGATGAAATGTATGCTTTATTAATATGTATCAATAAGATTGACTTGTTAAAAGAAATTAAGAAACATTCTGCTATTGGTTCATCAGTTGTAACAAAGGTACCACACTAATGCAAAATGAGAATAATAGGGAAAACTGAAGGGGTGTGTGTGTGTGTGTGTGTGTGTTGGGGGGTGTGATATGGGGACTGTACTTTCTGCATGATTTTTCTGTAAACCTGCTCTAAAATTTTTTAAAAGATGACATAAAAACATACATATGGAGGACTTCCGGGAAGATGGTGGACTAGTAAGACACGGGAATCTCTTCTCTAGAAAAATAGCTAGAGGACAGGCTGAAACAGCCCCCAAAAAGATCTTCTAGGGTTTAGGACAGCAGGTGAAGGCTGCACACCACCCAGAGGAGAGAGGGACAAAAAATGGAAATTGCGACGGCAGAACTGTGAGTTGGAACCAGCAGCAGCTGCTGCTGCTGGCACCCTCCCCCACTCTTTAGACTCTTTAGAATTCTCAGGCCTGTGGGCCTGCAACTACAAAGGGGACTCCAGGGATCTACCACCCCAGGAAAGGGGAGAGAGAGGAACACAGCCTTACTAAGGTTCTGACCCACAAATTTGGGCTGCTGTGCTCCATGGGTCCTTCCAGGCCAGGTGGGACCACACGGCAGTTTGCCCTGGGATCTGGTGAAGGACTTGTGCAATCTGACCCTCGCAATCTCCCTCTCTTTTAGCTTGGACTAATTGTTGAAGACTCCATAGAAGAGGGGAGAGAGAGGACGCAGCTTGGGGCTGACTCGGCTTTTGACTGGCAGGTTTGGTCTGCTGTGTCCTGGGAGCCCTTTCAGGCCAGATGGGGCTGCACCATTGTTTGCCTTGGAGCCTGCAAGGAGCTAAAGATATACAACCCTCCCAATCTCCTTCTCTACTAACAGGGACTTATTGTTGAGGACTCAGAGGGGAGTGGAAATATTTCCTAGCTGGGAAAAAGGAGGGGGCTGCCAGAGAAGGCTGGAGAACTATCTCAGAGAAAGTTTGAATTACAAGGCTCTTAGCCTTCAGACAGGAAGCTCTATCACATTGATCTGGTCTGTGTTACAACAAATACACTCCGACCAGGCATTGAATTGAGAGCTGCTAAAGAGTGCCATCTCCTGGCAGACCAAGGAAGTGCACATAAGAAAATTAAAAATAAGTAGGAGAGGCTTTTCCTGGCTTCTATAGCCTCTCTGTCCAAGACCCTAGGAAGTGACTTTACAACCAATTACTGGGTCCAGCGCCCAGTTTTGAGCAACCAGCAAGACAATCTTAACAATCCAGGTCGAGCAAAAAATCAAAGAGCTGTGGTAACTCACAGCCTCCTGCCACTAAATCCCTATAAAAGAGAAAGAGATTGAGCATCTGAGCAAACTACATCCTAACCAGATGCCTGAACACCAGCAAAAAATTATGAGCCATAATAAGAAAATAGAAGACATGGCCCAAGAAAAGGAATACATCAAAGTCCTAGAAGAGATGCAGAATTTGAGCAAACTAATCAGCAAGATGAGCATAAATTTCCAAAATCAAATTAATGAGTTGAAAGACAATATAGTTAAAGAGATAAATGACATCAAGAAGACATTGAGCGAATGCAAAGAAGAATTTGAAATCCTGAACAGAAAAGTAACAGAGCTCATGGGAATGAAAGACACAATAGATGAGATAAAAAACACATTTGAGGCATACAACAGCAAACTCAAAATGACAAAAGAAAGAATAAGTGATACCAAAGACAGAACAGCTAAAATTGAAGAGAGAAAAGAACAGAGAGAGAAAAGAATGGAAAAAATTGATCAGGGGCTCAGAGAGTTGAATGACAACACAAAATGCAACAACATACGTGTCATGGGAGTTCCAGAAGGAGAAGAGAAGGGAAAAGGGGCAGAAAGAGTATTTGAGGAAATAATAGCAGAAAATTTCCCAACTGTCACAAAAGAAATGAACTTATATATCCAAGAAGCACGCCATACCCCAATCAGAATAAATCCAAATAGACCTATGCCAAGACTCATACTACTCAGAACGTCAAATGTTAAAAATAAAGAGAAAATTCTCAGAGCAGCAAGAGAGAAGCAAACGATCACATACAAGAGACATCCAGTAAGACTTGATGCAGATTTCTCTTCAGAAACCATGGAGGTGAGAAGACAGTGGTATGATACAATTAGGAAACTGAAAGACAAAATCTGCCAGCCGAGAAACCTTTATTCAGTAAAACTGTCCTTTAAATATGAAGGTGAGTATAAAATATTCACAAACAAGCAGAAACTAAGAGAGTTTGCAAAGAAGAATCCACCTTTGCAGGAAATATTAAAGGAATTTAATATAAATATTAAAATATTAAACTGGAAGTTCTAGCTAGGGCAATTAGACAAGAAAAAAAAATTAAAGGCATCCAAATAGGAAAAGAGGAAGTAAAACTCTCACTGTTTGTGGATGACATGATCCTGTACTTAGAAAATCCTGAAGTATCCACGACAAAGCTACTTGAACTAATAAATGAGTTCCACAAAGTGGCAGGATACAAGATCAACATGCAAAAATCAGTAATGTTTTTGTACACTAGTACTGAACAACCTGAGGAGGAAATCAGGGGAAAAATTCCATTTTCAATAGCAACAAAAAGACTCAAATACCTAGGAATTAATTTAACCAAGGAGTACAGGACCTATATACAGAAAACTACAAAACAATGCAAAAAGAAATTTAAAAAGACCTAAACAAATGGAAAGACATTCTGTGTTCATGGATTGGAAGAATAAATATCGTGAAGATGTCAATCTTGCCCAAACTGATTTATAGATTCAATGCAATACCAATCAAAATCCCAACAGCTTACTTTACAGAATTAGAGAAGGCAATTACCAAATTCATCTGGAAAGGTAAGTGCACCCGAATATCCAGAAGCATTCTGAAAAGGAAGAGCGCCATGGGAGGAATTTCACTGCCTGACCTTGAAACCTATTAAGAAGCTACAGTGGTCAAAACAGCATGGTACTGGCATAAAGATAGACACATCGATCAGTGGAATAGAATTGAGAACCCAGATATAAATCCTCACCTACACAGTCAACTGGTTTTTGACAAACCTACCAAGCCCACGCTAACGGGAAAAAACAGTTTCTTCAACAAATGGTGTTGGGAGAACTGGATATCTATAACCAAAAGAATGAAAGAAGACCCGTATCTCACCCCCTATACAAGAATCAACTCAAAATGGATCAAAGATCTAAATATAAAAGCCAGGACCATAAAACTACTAGAAGAAAATGTAGGGAAACATCTTCAAGACCTTGTAGTAGGTGGTGGTTTCTTGGACCTTACACCCAAAGCACGTGCAACAAAAGAAAAAATAGATAAATGGTACCGCCTCAAAATTAAACACTTTTATACCTCACAGGACTTTGTCAGAAGGGTGAAAAGACAGTCAACTCAATGGGGAAAATATTTGGAAATCACATATCTGATAAGGGTTTAATATCCAGATGTTAACAACTCAACAATAAAAAGACAAATGACCCAATTAAAAAAATGGGCAAAAGACTTGAATAGACAATTCTCCAAAGAAATACAAATGGCAAAAAAAAAAAAACACATGAAGAAATCCTCAACATCACTCATGATTAGGGAAATGCAAATCAAAACTACAGTAAAATATAATTTCACACCTATCAGAATGGCCACTATTAAAAAGACAGAGAACTACAAGTGTTGGAGAGGATTTGGAGAGATAGGAATACGTATTCACTGTTGGTGGGAATGCAGAATGGTACAGCCACTGTGGAGGACTGTTTGGCATTTCCTAAAGAAGTTGAATATAGACTTGCCACATGACCCGGCAATACCGCTACTGGGTATATGTCACTGAGAGCAGTGACATGAACAGACATCTGCACACCGATGTTCATAGGAACATTATTCACCATTGCCAAAAGTTGGAAACAACCCAGGTGTCCATCGACAGATGAATGGGTAAACAGACTGTGGTCTATTCACATGATGGAATATTATGCAGCTGTAAGAAGAAATGAAGTCATAAAGCATATGGAAACATGGATGAACCTGGAGGACATTATGTTGAGCAAAGCAAGCCAGACACCAAAGGACAAATACTGTATGAATGCGTTACTATGAACCAAATATATTGTGTAACATATTGTTCGATTCACAAAAAATTTTATATGTATCCAGTACATTTAATTGAGAAATGTATATATTTATTTATCTGTGTTTACTTTTCAGTTTTTAATTCTTTATATTTTCAATTATTAAATGTACAAAATAAAGTCAAAAAATTAAAAAAAGTAAATATGTGGGTAAAAAGGAGAAAAAAAACATACATATATGTATATACATGTGTATCTGTGTGTATGTGTCTGTATACATAGATTCAGTGTGGTTGTGTTTAATATGATGGGTGAGTTGTTGGAAGGAGACTTCAAACATGAGAACACAACGCAGGGGTACACACATCTCCAAGAGGCCCAGCCTCTGGTATCTCCATGCTCCAAGGAAGCTTGCTTGTGCTCAGCCGGTGTCCACTTCTCAGGCACTAAAAACACATCAGGCTGAATCAAGAGGAAGTTCTTGAACAATCTCTAAATATAGTCCCAAGCACGTGGGGGCAGGATATGAGTGCGTCTGGGAACTAGGAGAATTAGAGGTAGCATTTAGAGAGCTGACCAAAATGGAAATCCCACAGCCCAAAAGTTCCCCTTGACCTTCTAGAAAAATGCATTCCCACCAACAGTGAATAAAATTCTATCATTAGAGGCAATGCCCCTTAAAACGCAGGTAACTTCAGGGGGAAATTGTTCTTTTTTTCCTTTTTTTAAAAAAGTCAGGGGTAACAATACATATAAAGAGGGCACATCTTCAGTGTACAGCTTATTGGCTTCTTACACATGTCAACACCTGTTCTCTTAATTGATATGGGTGGTGCTAACCCAGTGTAGACATGAGTATGAAGTCAAAGCTGTACACCCCCAGGTTAAAGCCTCACCTCAAAGATAATCACAATTCCAGTATCTACCACGGTATCTTAGTTTTGCCTGGTTTTGATGATCATACAAAAGGAATCCTATAACTTCGTATAATGGAATTGTAAGTGGACTCTTTTGGCTTCTTTTGCTCAACGTGTGTCTGTGAGATTCAACCATATTGTATTATTGTGTGAAAATATCCCTTCTCGGTATCAGCATTGACAGGTTCATACAGTCCTTGTCCCACACACAATCGTTTTCTGTATCATGAAATTATCATCTCTATCTTCCCTCGCAATGCACACAGCTGTATAAATGGATAAACAGAAGTCCCATAGAGCTCATCATTTTTTAAACAATTTAAATGTAATTCTTGGGAAGCGGGTGTGGCTCAGTGGATAGAGCCCCCGTTTACCATATGGGAGGCCCGGGTTCACGTCCCGAGGCCTCCTTGTGAGGGCACGCCGGCCTGAGCGGTGCAGTGGGCTGATGCAGCAACCTCACGGCAGGAAGCGGGTGTGGCGCAATGGATAGAGCACCCATTTACCATATGAGAGGCCCCGGGTTCGCTTCCCGGCGCCTCCTTATGAGGGCAAGTCGGCTCGCGCGGCGCCGTGGGCTGATGCGGCAAGACCTCACAGCAAGGGGGAGATAAGCAGACACAGAGAAGACACGCAGCGAAAGGACACAGCAGCACAAGCAGCAAGGGGGGGGATAAATAAAATAAAATAAATCTTTAAAAAAAATAAAAAATAAAAAATAAATGTAATTCTTTTCTGCGTACAAAAAGATATACATACTCATTGATTAAAAAACAATTCAAGCTTCGAGAAATCTTGTACAACTAGCCCAAATCCTGCCAATCCATGGGCTGGCTGACAGCCTTTGACCCCTGTAGCCTGGCTCAGGAAAACAAGCCAGGTTAGTCTGTGGCCTCAAAGATTCTGACAGAAGCTGCAACTGTCACATGGACTTCGTGTGGAGCCTCCCAGACCCTCCTTTAGAATTGAAGGAGCTGTTTCCCCACTGCCCACCCTCACCTGCCCTCTTTGGAAGCAAGAAAACCCCCCTTTCCAGGGCAGTCCTGGCTTTGATTGGCCAATGCCAGGGGTCTGGAGGCCTGCTCCTTGCTTTTTTTTAGTTTAAATAAATTTTTGTTTTTGGCAACTGTTTTAGTTTGCTGTAGGCTGCCAATGCAATATACCAGAAATAAGTTGGCTTCTACAATGGGATTTATTAATTTATAAACTTATAGTTCCAAGGCTGAGAAAAATGTCCAAGTCAAGGCATCAGGCGAAGCTCTCTCCCTGAAGGTCAGCTGCTGGCGATCCTGGATCCCTGCCACGTGGCAAGGCACAGTGGTGGCTCTGCCCATCTCTGCCTTCTCCTCCAGGCTCACTTTCTCTCTGAGCTCAGCTGTGGGCAACCATGCACATGGCGGCATCCACTCGTCTCTCCCTTCTCCTCTGGGCCTTGTTGCTTCAGCTTCAGGGTGCTCGATCTGTGGCTTTTCTCTCTCCCAGGTTCATGGATTTCAACTTCTAGAGGTTTCTCTCTGTCTCTGCAGCTTTTTTCTGTGTCTGTGGCTTTTTCTTTCTCCATTTATAAATGACTTCAGTAAAAGGATTAAGACCCATCCTGGGTCATGCCATCTAATCGAAGGCCCTTAACTAATTTAACAAAAAGTTCCCACCTGCAATAGGTTTGCATGCACAGGAATGGATTAGCTTGAAGAACAGGCTCTTCTGGGGTCCACGAAAGACTCAAAGTGCCACTGCAACCTACATGACATATTTTTTTGTTCCTTAAAACTAATGCCTCTCCTCCAAAGAAATCAAGGTAAAAATAAATGAAGAATTCAAGATGGCATCTGTCAGCCCCTGTCAGAAAAGCTTTGACCCTTTCTGGTCTCTCTTCTTCAGGTCTGCGTTTGCATGAATTCATGTCGTTTCTGATGTACTTTCTGGCTTCTGCTGTGAAGCTGGTTTCCTGCAAACGATAGCTCATGACAGCATCAACACCAGCAACAACTGTGCTTCCAGATCTTTACCCTCGGAGCCTTCACGGAGGCACTTCCAGAGATGAGTGAGTCATCAGCATCCCCCTCTGTCCTACTGACCTGCTCCCCCTCCACCTCTAGGCACAACCTGTCCATCATCTCCTGGAATTTGTAAATGTGGGAGAACATCTCAGCATGGTTGATAAGTAGGATCCCTAAGCCTAACTGAGGGTCTCCTGGGCTCTAGACAGAACTTCATCTCCCAGGATATCATACCATATACCTACAGTCCCCTATGAATTCCCTCCTCTGCGTCTTTCTCATACAGATTCTGCCTCGTTGAGGCCCAAGCTCAAATGCCAGCCCTTCTCCAGAACCTTCCTGATATTGCTGGAGCTTGGATTCTAGGTTCTTGGCCATGTCACAAGAAAGAATTCAGAGACGTGCCAGGTTAATGAGGCCAGTAAAAGAGGGTTTATTGGGAAATGAGAGAAAAGAGATAGTACATACCCAAGGTGTGAGTGCGGCCGTCCTCCAGGCAGAGAGATGCACCTGGGGTCCAGGGGTAGACTTTACTTTTTTTTCTTTTGAGTAAATTTTTTATTTTTAAAAAAGCTTTAGATTACATAAATGTTACATCAAAAATATAGGGGATTCCCATATACCCCAACCCTCCCCCTCCCACATCTCCCCCATTAATGACATCTTTCCTTAGTGTGGTACATTTGTTACAATTGATGAACACATATTGAAGCATTGCTACTAACCATGGACTATAGTTTAAATTATAGTTTACACTTTGCACTGCACAATTTTATAGGTTTTGACAAAATGTATGATGGCCTGAAATTGTCATTGCAATGTCATGCAGGACAATTCCAATATCCCCAAAGTAACTCATATTACACCTATTCTTTCCTCTCCCTCCACTCAGAAACTTTAGTGACTCTACTGCCTTTATATCAATGATACAAGTTCTTCCATTGCTAGAATGATAAGTCTACTTAAGTCCATAGTTGCATTCCCCCCTTAAGTTTGTTCATTCCTCAATCTTGAGGATTTGGGGATGGTGATGCTCACTCTGTTTCTGATTGAGAGGGGACTTAGATCCCATGGAGCAGATGGATAGAACTGTCTTGCTTGAAGTTGTAGATACTCTCTGTTTTTTGGGATGGGCGTTGTCCATCATCATCCTTTTGTTAGTTGTCCTGGGTGAGTCCAATGAACTGGAGAGTAGGTATTACAACTCTGCTGAGATTCAGGGCTCAACTGGCATATGAACAGACTGAAGATTTAAGTCTCTGAGACCTATATTTAACAAGTATAGTGCTAATTATGGGTTCAAATAAAATAGGAGGAAGGGTCATGGGTAGGGAAACTATAAATGAGTCTAACTCTGTTTCACTGGGGAGCATAAATTCCAAAGTAAGGCCCACTGACAGGGTGCCAAATTCCTGAGCCTGTCTGCTGTGCTTACAGTGTCTAGATGTTTCTAAAGCCCTCAGGAGGCCCCGCTGTTTGAGGCACTGTTTACTGTCAATGAGATCCTGCTTAGACATGCATAAACGTAACCTCTAGAATGACCTCCTGACTCACTTTGAAATCTCTTAGCCATGAAAACTCATTTGTATTTAATATTTCTCCCTTTTGGTGAAGGTCTTTTTCCAAATGCATTGCTAATTGGCACTTGGTAATAATCTCCTGGTGCCAGGGAAGCTTATCCCTGGGAGTTATGTCCCACATCTGGGGGAAGGTAGCATATCTATATGCTGAGTTTGGCTTAGAGAGAGGCCACATTTGAGCAACAAGGAAATTTTCAGGAGGTAGCTTTTAGGCAATATATAATACTAGGCTAAGTTTCAATTTCTTGAGAAAAGGTTCATAAGTACAACTATCAATATGAAGGGCCTGGCATAATGGTCTGTCCTCCTTCACTAGGCACTGCACATGTGCTCGGGGAATACTTGCTGCTCTATTAGAGAATGTAGCAGGACTTTCCAGGATGGAATTCAATATTCTTTGGTTCTTATGTGCGTCTCCACCCACCAAGACAGCCAGAGTAGCCTTTATTAAAGCTGTTCTTCCCTCCTCCCCCTTTCTCATGTTGGTAAGGGACCCCAGCTATTTGCTGTTCTGATTGGTTGCTTTTCTATCCTCACCTGTTAGTTTTTAAGGAACCAATGGTGAGGACTTTCTGTTTGGAGTTATTTGGGGCTTCTTTTGAGCTTGGGAGTTTCAAACAGGACCTGTTGGCCAGGGTCTTGGTGGGCTTTTCGGCTGTAATGTTTACAGCTTTGCTTTCAAGCAGCTGACTTCCCTCAGGGAGTTTCTGGGCCCAGTCTCATGGCCGAGTCCTCTGCGGGGTCCCAGCTGTGATGGTTCTGGTTTTGTTCTGACCAGGTGACTTCCCTCACTTCCTCATTGCCTCACTGGAACCCCCAGGGAGCTGCCAAAACATTTTGTTTGCACATCTATGATAACAACTGTCCTTAGCTGCCTTGTGCTGTGATGCTTCTTTTGGTTTAAAAAAAAGAAAATTAAAAAAAAAATCAACAGCATGGCTTCTATACTTGATGACTTATAGAATGCCTGCTTTCCTCCTCCCTGTTTCTCTGAACTTGGCACCAAAACATGCCTTTCCTACAGATGAGCCAGTAGAGGGAAGAGTTCATTTTTTGGCTTAGATTTGAGGAAAATCCCCCGATGACAGGCTCCCAAAGAATGTCTGCCTGAATTCAGCCTGGAGATGTCTCCCACCTCCCACCCTCAACCTCTCCACCCTTTCCTGGAGTTGAGGAGAGGAGGTGGGCCAGCCCCGGAGGTCCCTGGATACCGGATCCAGGGAAGGAGCTTTTGCAGGGCCAGAGGGGAAGCACCCCTTCATGGTGTAAGCCTGGGATTCAGGGATGCCTACACAAAGTCTCCATTGACTTTGGAGCCCAAGTCAGTGCCTCCTTCTCAGCTTCTTCTTGGCCTGCTCGGTGCCCTCCAGGAGATAGGAAGCAGTGCCCCAGGCCTCCACCCTCAGCCAGTCAGTCCCTCCCCAGGCCAGCAGCCCCCGGCTCCCTGCTCCACCAGCAAAACCAGCTTTCCTGGGGTCTCACCTGCCTCAGGACCCATGACCCACTCTGCTCCCAGACCCCCTCCCTACTCCCAGTGACACCAAAGGCAGGCCTGGTAGGGAGGGCAAGGAGACCCATTCCCCAGCCTGCAAGCAGAGGGGAGCACGCTAGAAGGAAGAGAAGAAACCCTGTCCCCCGGTTGGGGCAGCCTGTGCCAGAGCATGTCGCCCACTGCTCACTGCCAGGCTCCAGGAAATGGCCCTGGAACTGGCCTTGGAGCAAGGAATAAATGCATCGGTGCCACCCCGTCCCTGGTCTGGCCGTGGCTCCACCCACCCTTTTCTCCTCTCCCTGATACACTCCAAGTGATGGAAACTTCCTGAGAGGTCACCCCCACCCCCTCCCCGCCAGGGTGTCTCCCTGGGCTCAGACCCAGCTGCACAAATTCTGATAGGGAACAAAACCAGAGAATGTTGGCGCCAGAAGAGGCCAGAGAAACCAGAGCCTGTGGCCTTCCCTTGCTCATCTCCTCCCACCCCTACTTCCTTATTGTTTTACAGAGAAGCTGAAGAGGCTGAGACTGGAGAGGGGAAGAGACTTAGTGTTTCACCACACAGGCTGCTTCTCCCTACTCGGGGTCAGAACTCAACACTCACAAGCCAAGAGTTTGACAGATCCTTGGGTTCTTGGTGGCCCCCAACCCAACCCAGAGCAGGGGTGTCCACAGCTAGAAGGAAGGGCTGTGACTTTGGCACTGGTGCCACCAGCAGTCACCCAGCCATCCCCACAGCCACTCCCCTCGGACCCTCCAGGGAAAGGCCCATCTGGGTGGGCAGTGGAGCAAGGCTCAGGCTTCTGACTCGGAGCTCAGTGGGCTCAAATCCCGGCTGGGTGACCTGGGATGAGCTCTGTAACCTCCCAAAGCCTGTTTCACCCTCTGTAAAAAGAGAGCAGTGAAGCATGTCTACCTGCCTATGGGTGGTTGTCAGGATTTGACAAGATGGTGAGTGGAAAGTATTTCACACACCACCAGGCACACAGAACACACGCAAGAAGGAATACATTGTGTTGTGGCAACCTTCTAGCTAGGTGCAGGGATAAAAGAGCCTCTCAGAGCAAAGGACAGGCCCTCAAGTGACCCTGGAGAGGCCCTGGCTGCAGCAGGAGTCCCTGGCCTGAGAGACAAGCACTGGTGAGTCGCTGGCAGCCGTGTGGCCCGAGCAAGGAGCCTCCTTGACAATCCTGTCAGGCTGTATCAGCGGGTGGTGGGTTAATTCCTGGAATGTCCAAGAAAAACACACTGGTTGTTCGGAGTGAAATTACAGCCTGGCCTTAGCGGCTGGGTCTGCTTTAAATTAGCTGCAGCATTTCTGAGATTCTTTTCATCTCCTTGCCACTGTGGCTGACCAGAGACATTACCTCACCTCACCTTCTGCTCTGAAGTGGGGAAGCCTGGGGGAGGACTGAGAGTTCTCCACCCCACTTCAGGGCTCCTGGGGTGCCAGAGGTGAGGACCCGGCCATCAGGGGAGCCATCCTTCTCCCTCCAACAACACAGGTTCCCACGCTTGGGCTGGAGAACGGTACATGAGGGGCTGTTCTAGCATGCAGCCAACCTTGGGTGTTTAGCTAAAGAATTACAGCATTTTCTACGTGCAGTGCTTCCCTAGGAGGACTCGAAAACATCTGGCCGCAGTTTTGCAAGTTCAAGGTTGGTGCCTTTCTTGTCCCCCGTCAAACATTTCGATGCTGGGTGGCCTTGCCTGCCAGCTTTCCAGCAGATCCCCAAAGCGTTTTAGCTCGAAAGCTGACTCTGAGGCCAGTTTCCCCACTGGGTTCCCTTTGGGTCTGGAAGTTGCTTTGGGCCAGCGTGGCCAGCTTGTGGAGTCCTGGAAAACACGGGCATCAGAGTTAGGCGGACCCTGACAGAGTTCCAGCTCGCTCAATGAAGTTTACGGAATATTCCTGAACATGCTTATCTTTAAAATGGGGTTGCAGATGCCGAACTTTTGGGATCGTTATGCGGATTAAATGAAAGTATCTTCAAGATTCTCTTACTATCAATGAAATATGCCCAGGGTTCTTTGGTTGCAAGAAACAGAAACATCTTCAGGCTGCCTTAGGCAAAAAGGGAAAAAGAGGCGGCCAGGCCTTTGAAAGAATAGGAGCCCAAGAACTAGAAAATGGGTTGGCAGCTTCCCTCGTCTTCTGTCTCCCCATGTTCTGGGGTGTCTGCTGCTTCTGGGTGCCTCAGCTCTGTCTACCCTCCCCCCAGATCAGCTTTCTCTTTGCCCAGGCTTGGCTGTATGACATTTCCCCATGCTTGGCACATAGCTGGCGCTCAGTAAGTGAGAGCCAGGTTTCAGTTCTTTGGGTTTATATATCAATATAAATATGAGTTATAAATCAGCTCATCTGAGAACTGGGAGATGTTCAGTGGCACAAATTAGACAATCTCGTCCCAAATCCGAGAAGGAAGCAGGGTGGGGTTAGGCAGCATCTGGTAGGCAGAGTGGTTTGCCCCCCTCCCTCCATCCCTTCTGGAAGTCCTCAGCCCTTGGTGCCTGCAAAGCTGACCTTGGACAAATAAAAGACTAGGTCATTTACTAAAAGACAACCTAGCTTTTTGGTTGTTTGTTTTTTGTTTGTTTGTTTGTTTGTTTTGGTTCAGCGCAATGCCTCAATATTTAAGCTGTATTGGCTTTTTCTAGTACTATAAGACGTGGGGAAAGAAGTGGGGAGGTTTGACTCGGCACAGTCCAGTTGGTTATCACAGAGATGTCCATCTGTAGTAGAGCGGATTTCAGGCTGGGTCTTCCTTACTGAAGCACCTCTCAGCTTTGATCTGCTTCCAATGTCTCCCTGTCCTTGTAATCTTGGTTCTGAGGGAGGTGACCTCTGTTCCTGATGTATCAAAGATCATCTAAAGGACAAGAGCCAGCGTTTTCCATGCATGCTCAGGTTCTATGACCTGTGGTTAAACAAACCCAGAAGAAAAGGTTACAGGAAGAGAGGACATCCCCCCACAAACCATTTTGGCCTGCCCATGGTTTCACTAATACACTGTGACTTTTCCTTTAAATGGCTCTCCATTAGCTTGTGCTCATTAAGGCCTGTATTATGAATTCATCTTTGTTTCCCCGTGCCTG
>JAQZBX010043856.1:0-21540 GCA_029593785.1 Cabassous unicinctus
ATATATATATATATATATATATATATATATAATGATTTAGAAGGCTAGAATGATGAGGAGGAAGAGAAAGAGTAAAGAAATGGCTGAATGGAAAAAGTTAATATTAATTTTTAAAAAAAGAAAAAAGAAAACAGAATAGATAGAATAGAACTTGACAGCCTTAAGTTGTGGGCTAATGAAAAAACATGGTATGTTAGAGCATCAACAGAAAGGGGAAGGCATAAAGATGAAGGAAAGAAAAGAGATAGCTTGGGTTACAAAATCAATATAGACAAAGAATGTGAAATCACTGAAGCAGAAGCACAGCAAAGAAAAGACAAACTAGCAGCAGCTATTTAAAAAAAATGAAATAAAAAAGAAGGGTGGTAGGAAAGAGGAAAGAAAAGCAAGAGACAACAAGTAAACAAAGAAAAACCAAACAACCACACAAGCAAGCAGTCAAACAAATGTAACTAAGAACAGTGCTCCTTCTTGGGCCCTTGTGGAACCTCTCAGCCTGCTTGTGCTTATCAATCAATTGTTTTAAACTAAATTAAAAAGAAAATTTTTATTTTTTAATGTGAATTCTTATTTTTGGTGAAATAAAGAACCCAAAAGAAGTCCTCTTCTAGACCACCCCCTTCACCGAGGGGACCCTAACTAGGCTGGTGAGAAACTAATCAAGCACTTCCCAATTCCTGGCCCCCCCAGTGGAGCTGAAGCTCTGATGATTGTCCATGAAAATGATAAAATTGGCTGACTCTCTCCCCTCTGGAGCCAAGCCTCAGTGTCACCAGGCTCCTAGGTAAATCGGGCTTCCTCAGTAGATTCACCTCTCCCCTCAGCCTGGCACTGCTTCAAGCCAGCTTATCTGCTCCTCAAACTATAAGGTGGTCCAGACAGCCAAATCTACAGAAATGAAACCCCTCTCTACCTTCTTACAGAACCCTCCTACTCTCAGAGAATGCTCCCTCTCACTGGATTGCTGGCGGGCGTTGAGGCGTATCCCTTGGCAGCTGAGTAAATCAACTTCCTCAGCATATTTGCCACTCCCCTCTGCCTAGTGATGATTCAAGCCATCTATTTTGTTCCCCAAAGCTGAAAGGGGTTCCAGGCAGTCAAATACACAGAAAAGAAATCCCTCTCAACCCTTCACCAGAACCCTCCCACTTCCAGAGAACAGTCCCTCTCACTGGATTGTCAGTGGGAGTTGCAGCTCAAACCAGCCATTTTCCCTGAGGGTGGGGCTCAGCCGTCTGTGTTAACCTCCACAGGCAGGGTTAAAACTCATGAATCTCTACGGATCAATCCACACCATGGATCTGCCTCCAGATAGATGTCCCAAGCTTCTCACTCCATGCTCACAGCACAGATCCCTGGTCAGGACACTATCTCCAATCAGCCGTCCTCATGGAGAACGAGTTAGCGAGTGCTCACCGAAACTGATGCCATCTTGCCTCCTTTCTCCAATTATTTCTTTAAACATAATTTCTTTAGCCTTCTGTTCATTCTTTTACACATGACTAAAATGTTTTATATACACACAAATATATATATATATATAAATTTATACATGTATGTAAAATGAACATATTTTAAAGAAATAGTTTTATTGATAAGCATAATTTTAGTGATGTGTTCATACATTTTATAAAACAGTGTTCATGTCTGAGCAACTTTTCACAAAATATCAGGAGTTTTGTAGAATTTATCAAATAAAGCTTCAGTAATGAACTGCTTCTATAATTATATCTGCTTTGGGGGGCATACAACTAGCAATTTTTGTTAAGAAAAAAGGAAGTATTAAAATAAATAAATTTATACATTCAAGTCAAAAAAAGTTGACATAATTTTTTTAAAAAGTTAACATAAGGAAAATAACAAGGATAATGAAAAAGAGAATACATTCACAACCTAGGATCAGGAGAAATATGAAGAAAGAAAATACATTTTAAATTGCAGATTTAGAACAGGCCCTCTCCTCATATGAAACCAAAGACTTTTTTGTTTTCTCTTGGCTGATGGAGAAGACATGTTAGTCTGAGTAAGTATTGATGAATCCCCTTAAGTCATACTTAATTAGAAGTTTAATTTTGCTTTAAGAAAATAATCATATTTTATCATCTAACAGTATTGCATTTTCTCATTATCCAATTTTTAAGATAAATTACATTACCAAGTTTATAATATGGATTTTTCTAACTTACGTTACATCACAATGTTTTTCAGACCTTGCACCTGGATATAAGTCCTTAAATATTTTATATGGAAATTTTGCCTTCATCTTTGCAACTCAGTATAAGCTATTATTATTAGTTCAGAATAAGATTCTATTTTCTTCTTTGATTGCCTGGTCTTTATCAAATAAATAATAATTTTAAATATTTTCAGAAAATTCATATTTCAAAAAAATCAGTTTTCTTCCACTTTGTGATATAAGTGTTAGTTTTTAGTTCTCTTTAAAATTTTTAAGAATTAAAATTTATTGTAATATTTGGTGTTTCTCTTTCACTCCTTACATTTCCAACATTGTATTTATCTCTTTGTTTATTCTACTACATTAGCTTTGTCACATGCTATTTTTTATATTTTCTTGAAATCTTCAAATTAATCTCCTTCAATTTTGAAATTGAACTTTGCTGCTAAAAAAATTCTGGTTTGGTGTTTTTTCTTTTTTCCTTTCAACACATTACTTTATTTCACTTTCTTCTTGCTTGGTTTCTACAGACAAGTATGATATAATATTAAACTTTTTCCTCTCCAGTTATACTTTTACAATCTGGCTTTTTTCCAGATTTCACCTCTGTCTTTCATTTACACAGTTTGGATATGTTATGCCTAGATATTTTGTTTGTTTTTTTGATAATGCTTTTTGTTCTCTGAGCTTCTTGGATCTGTGGATTGGTGTCTGTCAATAATTTTGCAATATTCTTAGCCATTAATTTATCAATTTCAAGAACACAGTTTTACTACAGTTTTTCATATTTGCATTTTTGAGAGGTATTTGAGCAACCACGTACTGATTGGTATTCAGAAAATGTTAGTTTAGTGTGAAATGATAAGTCTAAGATTATTTTTCAAAACATTTCTTATGAATATATTTTAAATATGACATAGTAATTTACAGGCATATTTGTACACAAATGATATATTTTCTGATGAGTTGATATAGGGAAGTAAGTGTAAATAGAGATATACTTTGCAGTTATGACTAAAATAAATGGCATCAACTGGTGAGGAAATTCTGATATTCATATATGAAAAAAAAACTAAAGAGTATCAATCTTCAGTTTCAGGAGTGACTGAAGGTAGCTCATGCTATGAGATCTGTGCAGGTATGTACATACTCTTTTACATTTTCCTTTTCTTCTCATCTATTTTACAGGGATCTGACTACTACAACTTCACATTACAAAATCAAAATTCATATTATAGAATGTTATAAGAGGTAACTAGTGAATGTAATATTGAATTAATGTACAGATATATTGAGGCTACTATCTATGCACTCACTATTTAGATTTCATAAGGTTTTTCATTCTAATCATAGAATCTGTTGAAGGATGATATCTTTAAATATATTTTCATCTATTGTTGAGGCTTATTTCAATGATTATATGTCATTTGTTTCTATTTTTCTCACAAATTTTCATTCATTCATTATAATATATTGCTTAATATCTAATATTGTATGAAACATCATGGATTTCACAGCTTATTTATAGTTATCCTGGTTCTAATTTGCATATTTTATTTTGCAATTACATTGAACACGTATTCTTCTATGGAGAATTTCAAATAGCTTGCACACTTATTTATTTAACATTTTAAAAAGTATTATCTATTTGTTCTTTTAAAATTATTATTATTTTCTGTAGAGACAAAAACATGCCTTACTATACTTGACCATCATTAAAAGCAATAATTTATTTTATTTGCATAAAAGTACGCTTAAATGTCCATATCAACTATTCCCAGTTTATTCTTCATATTGGCACTCGTAAATCCCACATTCTCTTTTATAGCCTCCCTTTCTGCCTCTTCCCAATACCCCCCATAACTTTCCAGAATCAAACATGCATTTCTTTGCCTTTTCTTCACTCTTTCTCTCTACTTATATTTCCTAATGTTCTTAATCTCTTCCATACAATGTGATCAACAACATGAAATTTGCCAGGTATCATATACCTTTGAGTACTTTGATAAAAATATAAATTTCAAGTATGTGTGGTATATCAAGTGTTATAGTAACAGTACTTTTTACTCAGTCTATTAAGTCTTGTGTTTCTGGCAAAGTTCCTGTTAATAATTTGTGTTACTTGAGTTTATGATCTATTTAGCTACCTCTAAGATAATATCAACTACCAAAACAAGAATACCTAATTTTATGTAAAGAAGTGTTTCAGGAATTTTTGAAAGGCCAAAGCATTCATTGGACTGAATTAGCCTTTGATACCATGTAGATTCAAATTCACTATTAAATCCATACAGAAAATTTGAAGTCAAGAATTTTGTGGATAATTGGAAAATGTAGTGTAGAGTAAGTTAGGAGTTTTATCCTTCAAAATATAGAATGGAGTGGGAGGGCAGTGGAGCAACAATCAAAAATAGCTAAATTTAAATAAGAAATAGGTCATAAAAAATAAAAAATAGATTTCAAAAGGGAAACTAAAAATATTAATATAATGAAATTTCAAAAAGTGGAGAATTTTTAATATTATATTTATTATGCACAATAAATTCCTCAAAAGAGAAAAATATTTTCAATGTGAGCTAAAATTAAAAATTCAATATTTTATATTTTTCACAATTTTTAATAAAATAAAAAATGCAAAATATCAACATAAAAAGACACAAAATAACTAATGTCACAGAACATTGCTTTTAAAATTCCATTTTCCTCATCCCCACTTCTTCCAATTATTTGTATGACACTCTACTTCACTTTATTCAGGTTGCTCAAATATGACTTGCCCCTGAAAAATTCTTCTTTTAAGATAACAAGCCCAATTGTCTCCATGCAACCCCTCCACCTAGTTTTTATCCACAGTCATGACACACATGCACTAGCTGTTTATTCCCAAACACTCCACACCACAGAATGCCATTGTTGTTAAATAGACTCCTTACTATTCCTCAAGCTGCATGTCTCAGCCTCTGCTCACCGCCTTTGCCCTGGTGATCCCCGTGTCTGTAACTCTTTCCCCATGTCCCTGTGTGTCTAAGCTCTTCCCTCCTTCAAGTCTGATCAAATGCCAAATATTTATTGCCCTGTACACACTTTTTCCAGTTGCTTTCTCATACTCCTCTCCCAAAAGTCTCATGCCCTATTTTGTCTAAATATTTTCCATATTTTAATAGTCTTCACATTCTAACATGGCACATCATTTGCTTCTTTATATTTTTATGTATCTCTTAGGTAGAATCTGAGCCTGAAGAGGACAAAGTTCTTTTATTTATTTTTCTACTGTACTGTGTAGACAGTGCCTGGTACAGTCTAGATAGTCAATAAATTTTTTTACTAAATAAAATGAAGTGACATAATTAAAACAACACCTTTAGAGTCTAGTTCAGGGGTTCTTAACATTTTTTGTCCCATGGACCCATTTGCCAGTCAAGTGAAAACCCCAGACCCCTTCTCAGAATATAGCAGCAGATAGTTTAATGACATTCAATATCGGTCTGTCTTTAAGTTAAATTTTGGGATTATTCAATATTACATTTTTCACATACTTTCAATACCTGATAGCCTAACATGGTTCAACATCTGTTCAAACAATCATTTGCAGAACACATTTACAGTTTTCCCACAGCATCATAAAACAATTTCCACCATCCTTGCTAACCTTTTAGCAAGTACTATTTACTGCATTCAGAACATGTTACATCAAAATAAAAATCATACTAAGTCCACACTATACTCTGTATTATTTAATAAATATATCACACTAGCACCAACACCTCCACACAAGAATTTATTTTTTTAAATTTTCAACTCAAGCTTGAGGAACCCATGAAATATTTTCATGGACCTCTTGGGTACCCATGGACCCCTGGCTAAAAACCCCCGTCTCATTAATCTAGTTAAAAATATGTCAAAATTTAATAACCGTGAATAAATATGTGATAATTTGTGATAATAAAAAAATTTGAAAGTTTCTTAATTGCAAGTAATCCAAAAATTTCAATAAATTTTCAAAGTTTAGGTTAAAGGGGTCACATTATTTGATAAATGAAATACATTTAAATATTAATATTCAAAATATAAAAACTGATATCCTTCCAATTTGAAAATTCAAAATAAATACAAATAAAAACACAACCTTAACTTATTCTTGCTGATAAAGGAAGTAAATATTTAACTCTAGAATATTGATATGATGGATGTCAACATGAATAATGCATATTATTGCATCTAACTTAAAGTAGTTCCCATATGAATAATGAAGTATTAAACTTCCTATATAATAAACTCGATAACAAAAAATGTAATCAAGATTTTCTAGGTATTAGTGAAAAGCCAATGAATTTAACCAGGAAAAGCAGGAGAAATAAAATGATGAAATTTAAAAAATTATTGAATTAAAAGCAAATAAAATTGAAAAATATTTAACCAAACATATATAAAGATAAATAATTATCTTTTAGTATGTCAAAAAAAGCAGGAATAATTCAGGTGAGGAAAAAAGAGAACGATAATTAACATAGGGAAAAATAATAATGATAGGTTTAAGTTATACCATCATTCAAATGAGAGAGCTTTAAAAACTTTGGTCATATTTTGCCTACTGCCATGACATTGTAAGCAGTACAAGAATGCCCCTGCCCTCTTGAACAAATCTACAGCAGAACAAAATACACACCAAAACTGTTTTTCAGGCATTGGACAAGAGGCATAACAGGTCAGTTATCTATAAGGTAACAGAAAGTTATAAGAAAGGTCTCATATTTACCTTGCATTTCATTACTTCTTGCTGACCAGGGAGATACAGAGCACCAGCAGAGTGAAAATGTCTTGCAGAGTCAAAGAGGTAGATATTGGAGTTACCACCAGTTGAATAATTTAATAATAAGGTTTTGAAAGGATGTACTCAAATATCAGCACTGGGATTCTCTTTAGGCTTCAGCAGAAGGCTAAGCTATATAAGTAGAGATGGAAAATCAATAGACCTAACAAAGGAGGCACCTAGAAGTTTGAGAGAGGTATGTAAATACCAGAGTTCAGAAAAAAGTATGGGAACCTGGATTTTTGTCCCAGCAGTTATAAAGAATATTGTTGATCAATTTAGGCCTGAAGTTAAAAGAAAAAAAGAAAAAAAAAAGAAGAGAGGGCACACATTCATAGTGTCAATACCCTATAGTAAATACTATTCAATAAGACAGAGGATAAAACAAAATAGATCTTCCATAACAAAGAATAATGAACCCTGAAAGGTTCAAAATGCCATGCCAGTATTTTATTCCCAACTGGAACAAAACTCAATACGTTTGAAAGACAAAATAATCCAGACACCACACAAGGGATTATTCACAAAATACAGGATATAACAATAATATAAAGAATTGCCAAACCTAAGACAAAGCAAGAAAATGTTAACCGTATTATTAAAAAAAAAAAAAAAAACTGTTAAGAGAAACAGATATCAAGATGAACCCAAAGTTTGAGTTAGAATCTAAAGACTTGAAAACAGCTTTATGCACATATTTTATGATTTCAGGAAAAGGATGATCCTAATGAGGAAAGATATGAGAAATCACAGCAAAAACAACAACAGAAACAAAATAAAAGCAATGCAGAATAAAATAAAAAGGAACTAAATAGAAATTATAGAGAAATACTAAAATATATGATAATGGAAATTTTGCCACAAAGAGTCAATAACAGATTGGAGGCCATCAAGGAGAGCATCAGTAAACTTGAAACCAGAACAACAATGTTTTTCAAACAGAAGCACTAAAAGAAAAATAGAAATAACCAAACTGTTTCAATATACAAGAACAAAGTTTAAGTGGGTCCAAATAATAAATAAAAAGAGGCTGAAATCATAAAAATTGGTATAAAATTATCACCTAAAGATCTAAGAAATTCTGAATATCCAAAAGAAGATAAATTCAATAAACACTCACAGGCACACCCCACTCTCACACAGAAGGGCTTCTTCATCAAGGTACAGATAATGAAACACAGAAAGAAACAATTGAAAAAACCAGGGCGGATAAGGGTGAACACATAACATTGTGGGATGCGGCAGGGAGGGGGAATGTTTGGAGGAGTGAGGAGTTGGGAAAATGCCAATTATGGCTGCTTTCTTGTAAGAAGCAATAAGACTAGAAGTACAACAAATCTACAAAGTGAGAAAAGGACAAAAAGAAAAATAATTCTGCTCTCAGTGAAAATATTTATGAAACTAAAATGTAATACAGACACATTTAAGATAAATGAAAGCTAAGAAACTTTGTCCAAAAATCCTGCAGTTAGAGGAAAGCTTACAGAAGTTCTCCAATTTGAAGTAAATGATATCACAGGAAAAATTTAATCTATAAAAAGATGTGAAGAGTTAAAGACATGGGAATTAAGTGAAATTTATTGAAAAGACAACTGGGTACAACAAAAAATAGCATTGTATTTGCAAGAATATCACCTTTTATAAATAGATAAAATGAGCATTTGTCCATCAAATTAATTATAAAATATTTACTCAGCACTGATTTTTATGTTCTTCTTTCATGTTTCTTTTAATATAATGAAAGCAAATAACCTAACATGATAAAACATTGCACAAAAATTGTTGTGGCTGAATACAGCAATACATCTGCTATGTAGATGAATTAGGTGACACTATGAAGCCTGAATAGAGAAACTTCTCAATGTTTTCATTGTGATTCCTCAAAAATGCCCATTCATCAGTTGGTACACACTCAGAAGTTAGTACTGGAAAACCAGCCAATGTGAAAAACATGAAATTGTGGGTTTTACAAAAGTTTAATAAATAACACAGGTCAAGGTGTATTATAAATATTTAATAATAAAATAAGGATGTTACTAAAATACAATGTGATAAAATTATGTAAACACAAATAACAATAAGCATTTTATGTACAAAGTGAAATAATTCAGAGAAAATACATGTAGAATTTAATATTATTTATGAATGGGTTTCATTTTCTACTTTGAGTTTTGTATATTCTAATTTTTGTGTAACAAACAATGTTTTCTCTTATGATTGTGTCACACCACGTTTAAATAAAAAAATGTTTCATTGAAAAAATGGTGCTATTACAAACCCTGGGGACTAAATTTCTGGCCTTACATTCACAGATTAATTATTTCTCTTTTACCCTGTCATCATTTAGAGAATAACAAATGAATACCAAAAAAAAAAAAAAAAGATGTTCAACATTATGTGGTTTCAAAGTGAGAAGGAACTCTCTGGTGCACACTTAACACAGACAAATTATTCATGGGAACAGGCCAAGCAATCTTCCTTGGACAGTGGCACCACGGATGGCCGAATGGTGCATTATCAATAATCCTCAAAATAAGAAGTGGCATGGCATTAAGGTGAAAAGCAAGGGATACTTTGCTCTGTTTGTGTTCCCAGTAGTTCCTGGGTATACACTTGACACTTAAATTCCATATGAACATTCTATTTGAGTAGGAATTGAATAAAATATAAATGGATGTACAAAATGTAAGCATAACTTAACTCAAAGGGCACAAATAATGGATCACATTAATTACAATCTCCTTATATGGTTTACATAATTTATTTGTGAGAAAAACTTGAGATTGATAAATTTCTAGACCTTTAGCTCATGGTAAGTATTATTCTCAAAGTTAGAACATTTTATCGGAAAAATGGGGATATTATTAGAAGGACAAATATGCATGCATATATATGTATATATATATCACACTGTATATATATATGTATATATATACACACACACACAATTTGTGCCACACCTAAGTAATGCTGGATTACCGAAATGCAAATATAGTGTTATATAATTGATAGAATAAGAATCATCAACAAAGTATATATTTTGAAAATATAATTTTGGAAGAAATATGATTTTAAATAATCACTTAAAACATACCTTTAAAAAATTAATAATAATGCATAGTCTGCAGTATTATACCACGTTAAAGAAGCCTAAAGTTTTCATTTATCTGCTGCTTATATTGAATAATATTCATAACAAGAGCACAATACATGATACAAAAATTGATATTATTGCTTTTTATTTATCTAACTCTTATTTCTATTTTTTTAGAAATTAATTATAAGTACGAATATAGTGTTATTAGCATGATATCTGGGTTCAGCCAATCTTGACAGAATCACATGTCCAACACATGTGTGGCACTGGATAAGATATTTAACTTTCTGTGTTCTTTCACTCATGTAAAAACTATGTTCAATACTAACAACTATGAAATAATATTTTCATCTGTAAAATGTGCACATAAAAGGAAGTATTTATAACATTGTTAACCTCATTCTAATTGTGCAACATATATGAGCTACTATCATATAATAACCAAATGATGACTTATATCCAATAATTATTTACTAGTTAAAATAAGGTCTTTCCAGTAATATATATCATTCCACTCTTTATTATGAATTTCTAGAATCATTACATTAATTTTTTAAAATGCCAGATCATTCATATAATCAAAAACCTTCTTGAAGTCATTTATTCTAATTATCACCTGTGATTTCTCAACAGTTTACAACACTTGAATGCTATGGTAATTAAAAATATGACAAATATGGCTGACTTCATCCTTATGGGATTGACAGAATCTGAAGACATCAGGCAGGTCCTCTTTATGCTGTTTCTCCTGATATACCTAATTACTGTGCTGGGGAATGCAGGGATGATACTGATAATTCACCTGGATCCCCAGCTTCACACCCCTATGTACTTTTTCCTCAGTCACTTGTCATTCTTGGACCTCAGTTACTCAACAGTTATCACACCTAAAACCTTAGAGAACTTACTGACTTCCACCAAGTATATTTCATTCAAAGGCTCCTTCACCCAGATGTATTTTTTTGTCTTCTTAGGTGCCACTGAATTTTTCAGCTCTCTTCAATGGCCTACGATCGCTGTGTAGCTATCTGCAATCGTCTTCACTAACCAGTTGTTATGTCTATTAAACTGCTGGATGTTCATCACTGGGTCCTATATGATTGGCTTTACTGACTCCTTAGTCAATGTTCTTTGCATGAACAGTTTGCATTTCTGCAACTCCAATGTAATCTATCACTTTTTCTGTGACTTAACCACAATTTTATCCTTGTCCTGAACTGAAACTCGTGACACGGAAATCATGATAATCATTCTCTCTGGCATTACTGTAATGGTGTCTCTTATGACAATCTCCATGTCCTATGGGTCCATTCTGTCTACTTATCCTGAAAATTAATTCCACTTCAGGAAACCGCAAAGCCTTCTCTACCTGTACTCCCACCTCCTGCAAGTCAGCATGACTTTTATTTATTTAAAACCCAAGAAGTCCTACCCTATGGAAAAGATCAACCGCCCTCTGTGTTTTATACTATGGTGATCCTCATGCTGAATCCACTCATTTATAGTCTGAGGAACAAAGAGGTGAAAAATGCTCTCATTAGAGTCATGCAGAAGAGAGATGACTCCAGGTAATTTACATGACTATACTGTTGAACATTTAAGTTCATCTTTCTTTGTTTTCTATTGAGTATTTATTTGATCTCTCGCTAAATAGAAGTATATCCTTAATTAGTTTGCATTTCTATTGCACAATCATCTGCTTGAACATACATGATCTGGAACATTTCTAATAATATGTTTTTAGAAACACACATAGTAATTGGAAGCCATGAAGATAGGTAAACATTGTGGTTTAAATATTGTTGCTTTTTAAGGCAACTAATGAGCAAAAAATGTGGTTTTCTCTTTCAAATTGTATCATAGAATTCCACACATATGCTCCAGTTTCAGGTAATTTTATTATGGAGAGCACTTTCAGAAGTCCCTTTTATTCTGTGAGGAAGAAATATTGCAAGTAGTAATGAGTGCTGCTTTTTACTGGAAAATCCAGGGTTTCATTTCTAGATCTGCCAGCTTCTTAGCTGTGTAGTCATTGTAAGTCACTGAAACTTTAAACCTGGTTTCCTCAAATGTACAAGAAGAATAAAGCTACTAAATCCATAATGTTATTGTAAATATTACAACAGATGATGAATTGAAAGTTTTGATCCAGTGCTAATAAATTAAGGCCACATCATCAGAGTACTTACATTCTTTCAAAATTTTGAATGTTCAATGGCCTATGTTATGAAAATATTCACTGGTGCTGTATACATACTTAAACTTACTAGTATACAAACAAAAAATTAAATTCAGTACTCCAATATTTGGTCTTAGAGCAAAGTAACATACTGTGATAGAACTAATTTATAGAGAAAGTATATGTCATCATTGAAGAAAATTTGGAAAATATTTTAAAATGTTAAAGAAAATAGAAATATCCTAAACATTTTGATAGTTTTTTCATAGTCCTATAGGCTAAGTTTAACATGTAGGCCCTTATTACATATGTATAAAACATTTTTCTCATGTTCTTTTTTGGTAGCTTTCAAATTCCACTCAGCCCTAAAATATTTGTTAATTCCTATTTCATTTAATATTGAAAAATGAATGTTTTCTTTTTTCATAAGCAAAATCAAGAATCTCATCTTACAATACTTTAAGATCTTCCATTTTATGAAATCACCATATTAAAAATCTTTATACTACAATATTTCTATTTCTCTTTTGTATCTACCTGCTAACCATTTGAAAACCCTATCATTATGTGATGTGTCAACAAGCTTCAGTAAGGAGTATTTCTTTGTTTAACTCCGTCAGATTAAGAATAATCATTTCCTTTCTCTTTATTTCTATAATTCTTTTATATAATGAATTATATCCTTGAAATTAAATTCTTATCTCATTTGTTGTAAAAATTTTAATAGAGAAATCTTGGAAAGCTAAGAAATGAGAATGAATACAAATTTTGTCACAAATTTTATTCAGACTGAATGCTAAAATTTCCCTTAAAATTTTCTCTACATAATCTGGAATTGCCATTTTTATATACTCTGTTACTGAATGTATATTTAAAATAAGTTTTCTGCATTTTCCATTTATTTGATTATTTTTTATTTAAATGTTTACCCTTGTTATTATATATGTTATAGCATTCAAGTGATTTGTATTCTAATAAATTATTAATTCTTTGTAGAATTACAGTTGTTCATTTTCCTAAATTAATGTTTAAAAAATTTCAACATCTGATTTTAGGATAAAGTTTTTAACTACTTTCACTATTTTATCACTGTTCATTAATTTATTGAAGTAATTAAATTGTGCATTTTCCCCTCTCAATCCTGAATTTATATGAAGATTGTAACTTACTACATATAATATCCATATAAGTTACTGTATTATGACTTATTTTTGCTCTGACATCTATGTTGTCTAGAGTATATATTTATTGCAAATCCTCTTTTTAATTTGCAATAAGAGATGTCTTTGTTAAGAATTTATTTTTAAAAATATACGTTATTACTAATATTACTAATATACATTGTGTCTATTCTTATATGTAATGTTTCTTTACATTTTCTGATCTTTTTAATGAACTGCAGTGGCCTTCTTTTTATTTATGTACATTTCTATGATTTAGAAATCCTGTTGGTGTGTGTTACCAATGATGGTTAACAGATATTCTAATTCTCCAGACAGTAATAAGTTCAGATAATATTTATGGTTTTATTAAATTCAGACAAATCATCTTCTCATAATATATTCTAGAAAGCATTTATGATATTGTTAATTAAATGTAATAAAATTTTGTGGCAATATGAAAACACTAGATTATTTACATGTCCCTCTTTCATCACTATTTTTATCATTGTATATCATATTTTATGTAATTTTTGGTCTGAGGAGTTTTTAAACAAAATTCTTGTTTATGATGGTATGGTATATGTACTATAAAAGTTGAGCCTTTTAAAGAATGATAAAGAAAATAAGATTGGGTTAGAGCATAAGAAATTAACAACAGTTTTGTTTTTCAGTAATTGATGTTATACAATAATGTTATAAAATCGGTTATATTTATGAGCAACTATGGACAATATTCCGAGAGCTTTAGATCCATAATTAACATAGTTTATGTTCACAAGAGCTCTCTGAAGTAGGTACTTGTATTACCTGAAATTTCATCTAAAGTGTATTAGTCTGGGTTCTCTCGGGAAACAGAATCAACAGAAGATATCTGTCAAAAATATGAGATTTTAAAAGAGTCTCTCACACAACCGTGGGGATGCACAAGTCCAGGCTCCACAGGCAGGCTGCAAACCAGTGGCTCCGATGAAAGTCCGACGAAGGGTCGTTGATGAGTTTCTGGGAGAAGTTGCCTGTCCAACAACGAGTTGGGAAATTCTCTCTGAATGTTGAAATCACTTCCCCTTTTAAGTCATTCAACTGATTGGATAAAAGCGCCACCCATTGATGATGTAATCTCCCTGACTGATGCAGATGTAATCAGCCATCCACGCAGTAAACTCACTGGTGATTGAAGTCCATAAATGCTCTTGTATTACAATAAGCCCAGTGCTTGTTGGAACAAACACCTGGACACAACTACCTGTCCAAGTTGACACATTAGCCTAATCATTACATAAAGTAATGAAAATCCATACTCCTACTTGTTCAGGAAAGTCATCCTGACATTTTCTCTCTGTCACACACGCCACATCGAGTCCATCAGCTTGTCATATTGAGTCTCTGTACAGAACATTTTTGGAGTGTGACCTTTTCTCATTCTTTTCCTCCTAAGACAGTGCCTTATCACTCTATATAAAATTGTCTCTGCCCCCATTCCACATCCATGTTACATTTGTTTTCCATATCAATTACCTCATCTAACATTCTACATCTTTTTCTATATATATATTTTTATGCCTTTTTTCTTCTCTGTTTCCCTCCACAATGAAAAGCCAATGACCACAAGATTTATGCCAGTATGGTTAAATGCTATATCCCCAGCACGGAGAAGACTGCCTCAATAGATGTATTTGAATAGCTGAATTTTACAGATGATGAAACTGGGGAACAGAGAGATTACAAAACGTGTTCATTGACAGTCAACAGCTGAACGGACAAACATACATTTGAACCCAGACAATGACTTTATAGATCACATTCTTCATCACCACTCTATCTTTTCCTATAAAATTATACTACTCTCATTAGAATTGAAAAAATAATAATTCTTTGCTTTATTATATATATTTTTTAAAAATTAACAAATAGAAGAGGGTTCACTGAGAAGTGTGTAGTGTTGTCAGGCTTTTTACACATATACTGAAAGAAGATGGTGTGACTTTGGCAATATCAGCTAAATGTTTCCAAATACATGTACATTCATATTTACAGTAAGAAAGAACTCTGTAAGGGAAAGAAAGACTTATCAGGTGATTTGATTGGACTATGAAGAGAACCAAAGAACTTTTTTTAGTCAGGTGCAAGTTGTCCTACTCTAAAAAATGAATGTGGAAACAGATTATCTCAACAAAGGTTAAAGTATTGTCCATGATGCACAAATGCAGACTTTTTCTGACTAGGGTTTATGGGTGGCTCTTTTCCATGAAGTAACCCTGGAACACAGATTTCTTCTTTGTTGGTCTACTCTTCCCCAAGATGAACTCTTTTGCCTGTATTAAGAGGATTCACATAGAACTTCTGCCACATTCAAGTCTGAGGGAAATATGTGGTTTTCTCTTCGGGAAAAGAATTCCTTTGTGTTTTTTTTTTTCTTTCATATAGAATGCTTTTAAGGAAAAATTCAACTTCATGAATAGATATAGGAGTTTTCAATTTACCCATTTTTCTGGTGTGAGTATCTTTAAGGAATTGTACATGTCATCTAAAGTTTTAAATTTAAGAGCAAAACATGTTTATAGCATTTAATTTATACCCTTTAAATATTTTTATGTAACTTATAGTTTTATACCTTTTTCATTTCTTATATTGATATTTTGTTTTTCTCTTTGCATAGTTGTTGTTATAGGCAGATTACTAGAATTTATGTAGTAGGATCCACTTCATCTTTCGCAATCTTTGTGCAAGTTTTGCTATAAATTTAACTTTTATATGTGACTAAAGCCCCACAATGCATCACCACACTTTTCCTTTTGACACTTATTATTAAAGCAATTAAATTTTTGAAAATCCAATATTTTATATATTTACCTTCAGTTTTATATATTTATGTTATTATTTCTTTGAGTAAACCCAAGTTTCCTTCTGTTATATTCTTTTTGCCTGAAAAATTTCTTAAGCACATACTTACTGGCTATAAATTATGTCCGAGCCAATGACAACACAACTCTGTGATGAAACCAATACGCACTGAATGTACACTTTGGATGGATTGTACAAGGCAGGGAACTGTATTCCCCAGTGAATGCTGCGGTGAATATTGGACTGTGGTTAATGGTACAAATATGAGAACGTTCTCTCAGGAACTATAACAAATATACAATACTAATATGTGGTGTTAATAATAAGATTGTTTGTGGGAAAATAAACCAAATATAAGCTATAGACTATAGATAGCAGTAATATTATGATGATGATCTTTCATCTTTTGTAACAAATGTGTCACAAAAATATAAGATGGTGGTAGTGGGGTGATGGATGGGAATCTTGTGTGTGATATGCATGATTGATTTGTTAAATCATAAATCCTCAAATACAAAAAGTAAAAAATATAATTCATAATGATGAATGAATATTGTGATTTTTACAACCAATGTTTTATTGGAAATACACACTAGAGTATTATTCTTAAATTTGCTATAAAGCATGAAATGTCTTTCTTTAATGACAATAATTACATAATCAGGCTACCATAGTCACATCACAAGGTTTTACTAAATTTAAATGAGAAACAATGTGAAAATTATTTAAAATTTTTCCATATGACTTAAAAATAGAATCAGATAAACTTACATTTCAAATTGCCTCACAAGATTTTGTTTTCACACCAAATTATTTTTGTGCTCATTCCTGACTATAATTCTAATTCAATAATCCTTCAGAGACACTGATGAAAGAGGAGCAGTAGGTATTCTGGATGTAGGTACCCCTTGTGTGCCATCAAAAAGAGTACATTAGCTTTGTCTCAATTTCTTCTCTAGAAACACATATCAAATTATTCATTTTTGCACTTTGCCATTTGTTTTACAATTATTATTGTTGTTCTAATTTAACTTAATAAAAATATAAGGTATTTTTCTATTCCATTCCTGTCAAGAAAATTCATTGCCATTTATTAATATTTTATACTTATTTATGTTTATCTCTAAAATAACTATGAATTAAATGTCACCTAATGAGCACTAACACAATTATTTATAAATGCTAATGCTAAAAGTATTAAATCATGATATTTGCCACAAAGAAATGTTTGATTTTGGCTATTTTCCCTATGCCATTAATTTGTTTCTCATTCAGTGGCATGTAAAGAAAGAATAGTGTAGAATTAAAAAAATACAAAAAAAATTAAAAAAAATTTTTGAAAAAGTTGATGTTTATGATGTTCAAGGCTCTCTTAGGAATAATGGAAATATTTTGGTAATGGGTGGTGATGCTGGTAAACCAACACTGTGAAAATAATTAATACACTGAAATATGTATCTGAATGCAATTGAATGGGAAAATGTTAAATAATATATATGGTGACAGAGTAAATTCTTTTAAAAAATCAATGGAACTAAACTACACAAACACTGAACCCCATTTTAAACCACGAAATGTAAGTATAATGATAAAAGTGTGCCACCATCAATTTTAACAAATGTTCCAAACCAAAGTAAGGTGTTAATGAAAGTGTGATGTGGTACATTGAGACTTTTGTGGACCCCAGATAATTATGATCCATTTCTATGTAGGGAAGATCATTTGATTAAATTACTCCCATTAAGGGCTTTTGATTAGATTGCATAGTCCAAGGTTAACCTCAATCCTTTTAATGGAGTCCTTTATAAAGGGAGGAATTAAAATTTGCTGATATAAAAAAAAATCTGCAGAGATAGAGAGGAACCCAGAAGCTGAGAGAGAAAGGCTTTAGGAGCCAGAAGCTGGAATCAATGGAACACAGAAGCTGAGAGAAAGCCACTTTAGCTAGAAGCTGAAAGCAGTGAGGCCTGGAAGAGAGGAGAGAGATGAGTGGATGCTCCCACATGCCAGATCACCCACAGCTGCAGGTCAGGGAGAAAGTATCTCCTATGATGCTGATCATTACGAATATAGCACTAGCCTGAAACTTATCAGCTATGTTGGATTAAGATAATAACCTAACCTCCTGAAATACAATTTCTTCTTCCTGGAAATATAACTTGTTTAATTCACTCAAAATTCCAATAAACATGTACGATATGGAATAAATGAAAGCATAACCTATGACAGAGTTCCTAAATGTTTAGTAAAATTGACTATGCTTATTTAAATTGTCAAGTGATACACTTCTAAGTCTTATGAGAGAAAGCTTAAACTAATTGAGAATTTCATGGAGGATATAAAACATGAATATTATAAACTTATGAAGAAGAATTATGAGCAGGAGAGTTGGTACAGTTGAGAGATAACTACCAGAATATTCAATGTCTGGTAGGGGTGTTGAAAGTCAAATGCTCTGTGTTTTTTATGGTCATTTCTTGTCCTTGGGATCCCATATACCAATCAATAGACTAGTACTTGGCTATGATAATTAAAAACTCTTGAACAATTTTGAAAAATAACCAGATGCTAGACCCCACACTCAGAGATTCTAAATTAGTAAATAGTTAATATTGTCCATGGAATTTGAATTTAAATGTAGAAAGAAAGAAAGAAATATGACATTGATAAGCAGCCCAACTGGAAGCCATCTATCTATTAATTAAAAGGCAATTTCAAATTGATCTATAGGTTCAATGCAACCGCAGATAAAATTTCAGCAAGTTTTTTTTTTTTTTGCATGAACTGAGAAGGCGATTCTACAATGTAAGTAAAAAAAATAAATAAGCTACTCAAAAGATATTTGAAATAAACTTGGAGGACTCACATCTGATTTCAGAACTTATCATAAAGCTATATAATCAACAAAATGTGATATTGGTGAAAAATGCTTAGACAAATAGAACCAAATAGAGTGTTAGGCATAGAGTCACATGTAAATGTTTAATTGATTTTCACCAAATATATTAAGGTATATACAAAGGGAAGCATTTACTTTTGTTTTTAATGGTGCTGACACATTGAATAATCTTTTGCCAAAAAAGAGACATTAACTCATCATTTATGCATATATAACACATCTCTCAAAATAGACCATAATGTCATGTTGTATCAATTCTTTCAAATTCGACTCCAAAGTCACCTCATCAAGGATACCCTCCTACACCATAATTAGAAATCTGCCAGACACCCACCACAGTATTATAATTTATCCTCAGAGTGTTCATTGTCCATAGCATGTTTATTTGTTGTATATCATGAAACAAAAAGGCTCTCAAAAGTAATTTTAATAAATAGTCGATCAGGAGCATCTAGATAATTGAAAAGAGTAAAAAGTATGCTGTTTCTCCCTTGTCTAAAAATGTTAATCTCCTCTAATTGGGTCCTGGGTGTTTTTTTTAATGTCTAAGTGTGTTACTATTTCTTCTGAGAAAACTATAAATTCTGAATTCGTAAAATTACAACACTGATGAAGACTTCCAGAGCTTTATATTTTGGTATCTCCATTTCCACATGCTTATATCATTTTGTAGGTTTGTCATTACTTTGAATAATTGTAGTTTGAAGAAAGTAAATATGTACAGCTTATTCACTCCAAACACAGCACTTCATAATTTAAACACAGTAGAAGTATCATGAATTTGGTCATTATAAAAAATGTTAGATTCTGAAAGATATATATTTTTCTGTAATATATATTAGAGTTTCACATATTTACTTATTTGTTGCTATATAATATGGGGTAAATTGCCAGGATAAGGAAACTGGACCTTATAAAATTTAAGTATTAACACATATCAGAGTTTACCATATATATTTATGTCTCATAACTTTATATTTCTTATATATTGTTAAAACATGTATAAATATTTTCTGAAGTATCATTTCAAATGAGATGCCAAAAAGTTTATTCATTCATTCAACAAATATTAAGATGAAATGCATTATTTCAGAATCATTTACTTTGTATGATTGAGTAAATCATCATATTGTTGATTAGAACAAGACGAAAATTGGATTATATTCCCCTCCTATTTGTAGTACCTGCACATGAAGGGAGATGTAGATTTGAAACTTATCTCTGCAATATATAATCTGTGAGAGTGACTATAAAGATGAAACAAAGCAATATGCATAAAATTCAAATAATGCAGCAAGTACTTAATAAATGATAGCTTTTCATTATTTCTCTCCTCCTTTCCAAACTGTTACAGTTTTCATGTTGAGTCCAAAATATCTGGAGTTTTCTGCTTTCTATTAAAATGATACTTATGGAAGCTATTTAAACTGATTTCTACAAGGTTATCAATTAATTTTAAATTCTTTAAGAATCACAATAATTTACCTTTTTAAGTTCTGTGTCATTTAAATATGTGCTAAAATTGACTTAATCATATGTAGTATAACTTTTCTTTTGGCATAGAGAAAAAAATATATATATATGAAACTTGGATAACATTTAAAAAATTATATTGTATTTTGAGGTATGAAAAGTTGGAAGAGGAGCTCTAAACCCACCATTATAGCCACTTTAATCATAATATGCATCACTGGATTTTAACCACATGAAATGTTTGAATATATATTACTAATCATAGAATAAATATATTGCACATAACCAAGGATGGCATACCCTACTCAAGCCTCTGATCATATACACTTTTAACAATTTGGTTATAATATTAATTTTGTGAGCCAATACTTTATAATTTTTAAATAAATATATTTGATGATAAAATTTCAATTATGTAATGCTCCATTATATATCAAAATTGAAATACTTAAAGGAAATTATTTAATTATTCATTTCTTGGGGAAGATGCTAACAGAGCATAAAGGGTTAAGCATTCGAAAAGCATGCTTGCTGGCAGAGAAACATTAGTAAATGTCTCCAAAGACAGTGCATACTGCAGATATCAGTGGGAGGAGGCAGAGCGGAATGAACTCACCACACAAATGTTATTGTCTGAATTCCCAAGAAAGATTGTCTGGGAACTCACGAACAGGTAGTCCTCTCACGTACCAAGCTGAGAAACTAGTGTAGACCAAGGCCTTTAGATCAAGAAACAATGTTCATACTTATGCTTCTTGGTAGACTTCCAGAGAAGGAAAAGTTCTTGCTGAAGTAATAACACAACAGATTGTAGGCAAGGTTAGGCTATTCTGAGAATAATAGGCACTGTTGTAAGCTGAATAAAAGAGAGGGTCACAGTAACCTCAGGGCTGTTTTGCCTG
>JAQZBX010043857.1:0-11956 GCA_029593785.1 Cabassous unicinctus
TTCCATGCATTTTATCTCTTACATTTAAGCTTATCATTATTATTTCATTTTCCTATTAATTGTATTTGGCTATTATATGGGCTTCATCGTCAAGGAAGGTTTATAACACAGAAGGGTTACAATGGGGGCTGCAGAGGATCATTGGTGGGGGGTATCTGGGATGGGGGATTCATGGGAGGAAGTTCATCTGAATGTACATGAAAGATATATAAAATTGTTCAAATGATCAAGGGATGGGGCATGGTCACGGTGGGTAGACAATCACTCAATAAATGAGGGAATACTGAATTCCCAGCCTGGAGAACTCTGCCACATTCTCCAAGGAAACAGCAACATTCCCCTGAGTGCAGGGGCAGTGTCTGGCAAAAGAGGATGGTCCACTGATGGGTTCTTGTTATTGATGACTATCCTTATGAGTCTTTGCTCTTGTAATTGAAACTTAGCCTACTGTTATGGGGTGCCTAAGGGTTGCCACCTGAGGGCCTCCTTGTTGCTCAAATGTGGCCTCTCTCTAAGCCAAACTCAGCATATGAATGCATTATCTTCCCCTTAACGTGGGACATGACTCCCGGGAATGAGCCTCCCTGGCAATGAGGGATTAATACCAAGTGCCAACAGGCAATACAGCTGGAAAAAGACCTTGAATAAAAGGGGGAAAAGATAAAGACAAATGAGTTCATGTGGCTAAGAGACTTCAAAGAGAGTCGGGAGGTCATCCCAGAGGTAACGCTTAGGCACACCTCAGTAGGATCTCATAGAACACCAAAGTGGATATCACCCCACACAGAGGGACTCCTGAGGGCTCTGGAGACACCCAGGTCCTATATAAGGGGGGATAGCTCCACAGATTGATGCCTTATCAGTGGACTCTACTTTGGAATCTGTGCTCCTGAGAGTGACAGAATTGGACTCAAATAAGTCCTCCCTGCACATGGTCCATCACCATGGACCATCAGTCCCTTCTATTCAAACCTATATGTGATGCTGGAGTTTGTAGGTGTACTTCCAGAGACTGGAGCCTCTGGCCTGCCCATGTGCCAGCTGTGCCTGGAATCTCGGTGGAGCTGCAACTCCTACTCTACAGCTCAATGGACTCATTCAAGTCACCTGGTGAGGAGACGATGATGGACAATGGCCATCCCAGGGAATGGAGAGAGGCTGCAGCCGCAGGCAGGATAATCCCATCCACCATATCCATGGGATATAAGCCCACTCTCACTTGGAGGTGGAGTGGACATCACCATCCCAAACTCCTCAGGAGTGGGGGAAGAGCTATGGACTAGAGTGGACTTAATGGTATTCTGTTGTAGACATAATGTGATTCAAGCAATGGAAGAAATTACAACAGTAAGGGTGAGCCAGTGGCCACTGGACACTTTTGGGGCAGGGAAGGGTAAAGCAGTTGTAATACAGGTGCTTTTTCAGGACTTGGGAATTATCCTGAGTGACATTACAATGGCAGATATAGGCCATTTTACATCAGCATAAACCATGCAGAACTGTGTGGGAGAGAGTGTAGTCTACAATGTGAACTATGGTCCATGCTTAATGGCAAAGCCCCAGGATGTGTATATCCATTACAGGTGATGTGCCACACTAATGAAAGATGTTTATGTGGGATGTTATAGGAGGTATGGGAGGTGCATGGGAATCCCTGTAATTTTTGTGTAACATTTATATAATCTAAGCATCTTTTAAAATATATATATATTTAAAAAAATAACATTTATGTAAGCAAATGCACATATATATGCATATATATTTATATATCATTTTACAAATTAAAAAAAATAAAAATAAAAATAAAATAAAATTAAAAAATAAAAAAACCCTATGAGGTGTGACTATCATTATCCCCTTGTTCCAGATGAGGAAGATGAGGCTTAGCAAAGTTAACTGACCTGCCCAAGGTCATATAGTCTGATTCTAATGCCATATGTTTAAACTTGACCCCTTGCAGGGAAGTTTTAAGTAGCCAAAAGGAATTAATGTCCTTCAATAGGTGAATGGATAAATTAACTGTAGTACAGTCATACATTGGAATCTTATTCACCAGTAAAAATAAATGAGCTATTAAGTGACAAGAAGACATGGAAGAACCTTAAATGCATACTGCTAAATGAAAGAAGCCAGTCTAAAAAGCCCAGAAATTGTATGATTCTAACTACATGACTTTCTAGAAAAGGCAAAACTATACAGACAGTAAAAAGATCAGTTCATGCCAGGGGTTCATAGGGAGATGAAAAGGTGGAACACAGGACATTTTTAGGGCAGTGAAACTATTCTCTATGAACCATAATGGTGGATATTATGCATTTGGCAAAACTCATAAAACTTTACAACACCAAGAGTGAACCCTAATGTAAACTATGGACATCGGTTAATAATGATATATCGATACTGGCTCTTCAATTGTAACAAATGTACCACACTAGTTAATAATAGGGGAAACTGGCAGGGAGAGAGGGTGTTGGACAGGGGAAAGAAGGTATATGAAAACTTTCCGTACTTTTGCACAATTTTTCTGTAAACCTAAAACTGTTATGAAAAAATCTATTAAAATGAAAAAAGAGGTTGGTGCCCCTGAAACTTAGAGGCTATCTGAGAGTCTTTAATCTTAAGAAGGTTTCTCACTGCTTGTGCCCTGTCCCATGCCCTTCTCCTTTCCCACTCCCCCACCTCCAGCTTTAAAAGAAACTCATCAGTTCCAGCAAACTGCCTGCCAGAAACAAGCAATGCAAATGTCTCTAATTATCTACCCCAAAACACTTTGGGGTGAATGTGGTCTCCCACATAACTCTGTTTTTATAATTTATGGTGAGCAGATTATGGTTAATTTGGGAGGGGGCTGAGGACAGAGGGAAGCACCTGCTGCTTCTAGGAAAATAGTGACAGCAGCAAAACCCTTAATAGTCACAGGGTTTGTTAAAAGAGACTTTCTGTCTACCCCTTCTAATTATTATCTGAGGTGTTAATTAGTTTCATATTTTTGTTGTTACCTGTACTTCTCACTTTTTAATCTGCTTTGTAAAAAATATAATAAGGAGACCAAAAAACTTCCAAACAGTCTAAGAGCTAAAGTTTGGTAGCTAGGCAGGGAGGAAGTGACTATGAATTATAGCTGTGATGGTTAATTCCATGTTTCAACTTGGCCAGGTGATGGTATCTAGCTTTTTGGTTAAGCAAGCACTGGCCTGGTTGTTACTGTGAGGATATTTTGTGGATTTAAGTCATCAGTAAGTTGATTGCATCTACAGCTGCTTACATCTACAATCAACTGAGAAGATTTCCTTCAACCATAAGAGAAGTCTCGTTGAAGGCCTTAAAAGAAGAAGTGATGATTTCAGCAGTCAGAAGGGAGAATTTTCATCTCTACATCAGCCAGCCAGCTTCTCCTTGGGGAATTCATCAAGTATATCCATTGCGGGTGATGTCCCACACTGATGAAGGATGTTGGTGTGGGATGTTGTGGGAGGTGTGGGAGGTGGGAAACATGGGAATCCCTGTAATTTCTGAGTAATAATTAGGTAATCTAAGCACCTTTAAATATATTTATATATAAAATAACATTTATGTAAGAAAATGCACATATATGCATATGTATTTATATATCATTTTACAAATATTGGTATGTACTGTGAAAAATCTTGATTTTTACAAACAATAAAAAAAATAAATAATAAATAAAATAAAATAAAAATAAAAAAAAAACCTTCACCAGAGTTCCCAGCTTACAGCCTGCACTAGAGAATTTGGACTTGCCCATCCCCACAGTCACATGAGTCAATTCCTATAATAAATCCCATAATATTTACATAATATTTTTCCTGTAGGTTCTGTTTCCTTGGAGAACTGTAATACAATAGACAATTCAGAATCTGTGCTATAAAACAAGTGATAAATTCTCATGACTTATTAAAAGTAACCTTGAATTGGTATCCATCCAAGATAATTTTACTGAGTAGGTCTTTATCCCTCATCTCCCCTTTTATAAGAATGTCAAATGTGTTACTTCACAGACCAGTTAGAACCCAAGACCCAGAACCACCACACCTAGCGATGCATACTTAATTTAATCCCTGATATTTAATCAGCACTAGCTGTGGGGAGCGGGGAGAGGACTGAGAACACTACGTAGAACAAAAGAGGCAAAGATCCCGCCCTCTTGGAGTGTACATTTTGGTGAGTGATCCAAATAGCGTACCTGCCGTAGTACCTAAATAGCTGGAGGAGGTAGAAGTCATGCTCAGGTCATAGACAAAGTTGTAGGTGTAGTCAAAGCTATAGCTTAAGTCATGCTTGCAGTCTTTTATCAATAGCACCCTTACTGGAAAGCCAATGCTCCAGTAACAGGAGACTTTTTCAGCTTTTCTTCCACCATCAATGCTTAAAGCAAGGTTTGAAGATTAGCTGGTTGCCCAACCAAGACGACCACCTCTGAAAGCACATCTTGACCACAAGGATATTTCCTCTTTTGTCTCTTCTCTTGGGAGCAGATGTATATTATACCCTGGCCTTTGATTCCTGCTCTAAGGCTGTGTTTATATAAATGGATTAGGTCCCATGTACAATAGGTTTACATGTACAGGAATGGATTAGCTCTAAAGACATGGTCTTCTGGGATCCACCTAGCTTCAAGCTATTACACCCGGAGATGGGACCATCCCCAGTAGCCACTCTGGGTTTTGGGTCAGAGGCTGTGCTTCCCACTCACTGGACCACCCCCTCTCCAAGATGGGTGACCTGATTGCATTCAGGAAGTAAGAAAGAGTGTCATGTTGCCCAGGGATTTAAGGGGGGAGGTGGTGGGGGTCGGAAATACCGTACTCCTGTCTAGGAATAACATTCCATTTCATCGCCTAAGGTTTTTCAAGCAGTTATAGAATCCCCCTCATTAAACCTTCTAAATTTATTCCTCTTCTTTGCCACTCAGAAATATATGACACCTCGTGCTGTCACAGCCTGTCTGAATTGAGGAATCCCACATTGCTGGTTATTTTTAGCTTTACTTGCTTACGTTTTCATTTCAGACTCAGCTAACAGTTTTCTTTCCTTCACAGTCTTAAAATAGGTAAGTAGACTTGGGTTTGGGGGCACAAGGTTTTAAGCTTGCCAGTCTCTTTGAGTGAGACCCTAGTGCTGATAAGTGGCAACCCCCATTCATGACCTAGAAACATTTGTTGAGCACCTACTCTGTTTCTGTGTGCACATCCCTGTTCTAGAAGTCTAGAGGTTTCAAGAATGAATCTGATGTGGATCCTGCATTTAAAGAATCAAGAGCAAAGATGGAAGGGGGGAAAGCAGTGGTGGACTCCCTGGGCCTCACCCCTGGCAGCTGGAACTCGCCCTTCTACAGTCTCTAAGAATGTGGTTAGTGAGTATATTCGATTCCTAGGGCTGCTGGAACAAAGCACCACCAAGTGGATGGCTTACAACACAGAAATTTATTCCTTCACAGTTCTGGAAGTGAGAAGTCAAAAATAAAGGTTCCTTCTGGAGGCCCTGAGAGAGAAACTGCCCCATGCTCCTCTCCTCCCTTGTGGTGGTCTGGAAAGTCCTTGGTGTTCCTCAGCTTGTAGCTGCATCACTTCCATTTCTGCCTCCATCTTCACATGCTGTCTTCCTTCTGTGGCTCTATGTCCAAATCTCCCCCTCCTTTCTCTTATAAAGTCACAAGTCAGTGGTTTTAGGGCCCACTTGAATCCAGTATGACCTCAGATAAACTAACCGTATCTGCAATGACCCTATTTTCAAATAAAGTCATATGGGAAGCAGATGTGGCTCAAGCGATTGGGCTCCCATCCACCATATAGGAGGTCCAGGGTTTGATTCCCAGGGCCTCCTGGTGAAGGCGAGCTGGCCCGTGTGGCTAGCTGGCCCACGCAGGAGTGCTGGCCCAAGTGGAGTGCTGGCCTATGTGGCGAGCTGGCCCGCGCAGGAGAGCTGGCCCAAGTGGAGTGCTGACCTGTGTGGAGAGCTGGCACGGCAAGATGACGCAACAAAAAGAGACACAGAGGAGATACAATAAGAGATGCAGCAGACCAGGGAGCTGAGGTGGTGCAAGAGATCATGTGCCTCTCTCCACTACAGAAGGTCCCAGGATGGGTTCCCGGTGCCTCCTAAAGAAAAGACAAGCAGACACAGAAGAACACACAGAGAGCAGACAGTAGCCCAAAACAATGGGGGGAGGAGGGTTAGAAATAAGTAAACAAATGTTTTTTAAAAAGAAAAAACAAATAAGGTCATATGTACAGTACCAGTAGTTAGGACTTGAACATCTTTTTGGAGGACACAATTCAACCCACTCTAGTGAAAGGCAGTCTTCCTGAGGGTCAGCAGTAACACTGAACAGTAGAAAGCCATGGCCTAGCTCTGGGGAGGCATGGAATCTGGGTCTCTAAGACCCAGAATGCCTGTGGTTCTCACCCCATTAGAAAGCACAGTGAAGAAATAATCTGGATGCTTTCTTTGCAGGTGCCAAAAATAGGAATTCCCTCACCTCTGTGAGACTCTCCTTAATACATGGGCAGCCATCCCAGTTTTGGACAGAATTATGGTTTAGGGTAATTGTACAGAAAAGAGTTAACATAGCAGGCCTGAGAATCCTATCTTTAGAAAGAAGTGCTTGCAAGATTGGCCCTCTGCTGGTGTCTGGGAACTTGGATTTCAGGAGTGTTCCCTAATGGATAAGAGTGGTTTACTGTGCCTAAATAGGTGGCACAAGCCATATGGTTTATGTTGAAAACCTGCTTTTCCTTCTCGGAGTCTGGAATTTTGGTACATGTTAGACAAAAGGTGCCTGTGTGAACAGTCCTCAATAAAAACCTGGGTGCTGAGTCTCTAAAGAACTTCCCTGGCAGACAACACTTCACACATGTTGTCATAATTCGATGCTGGAGGAATTAAGCACGTCCTACATGACACCACAAGGTGAGGACTTCTGGAAGCCTGTGCCTGTTTCCTCCGGGCTTCACCCCATGTGCCTTTTCCCTTTTCTAATTTTGCTTTGTATCTCTTCACTGTAAGAAATCTTAGTTACAAGTATGACTGTGCGCTGAGATTGTGAGTCTTCCTAATGAATCAAAGTCTTGGGGATCCCCGACACAGTGACCTACCCAAAATTCACTGACTCCTCTGAGTCTCTCTCTCTCTCTCTCTCTCTCTCTCTCTCTGTCTCTTTATGTTTTTATGGTATGGGGGCCAGGGAATGAGACCCAGACCTCACATGTGGGAAGCCAGCGCTCAACCACTGAGCCACATCTGCTCCCGAGTTGGTTTTTCCGTTTGTTTGCTCATTGTTTTGTTTATTTGTTTTTCAGAGGCACCAGGGACTGAACCTGGGACGTCCCATGTGGGAAGCAGGTGCCCAACTGCTTGAGCCACATGCGCTCCCCTCCCCCCCACCACCCCACCCCACAGTCTCTTTTGTGCCACTGTCGAGTCCTGCTAGCTTCCTTCTATGGCTGGGGCCACTTGTCCACCTCCAGAAGGCTCAGGCTACTCCCAAGATCTGAAGCCAGTTCTTTCCCTGGCCAGGGGAATTTTTAAACCTCTGGGTCAACCAGTCACAAGATTCAGCATGAAGCTATTCTTAGTGCTAACCTGCTCTGACCTTACATGCCAGTCTCATTCCAAAGACCAGGGCTCTATGCAATCACGCTGTCTTTATCACTGAGCATCGTCCTGGATAACACTCCCAGTTCTTCTAGGGACCTGCCTTGATCTTTCACGACTTCACTCTAAGCATGCCTTCGCCTTCGGCATTTCTACGTTGCATATGCACTCCTGCAGACTTGAAAGCAGAAAGCAACAGCACCAAAAGAAATACAGGGGAAATAGAAAGCAAAGTTAGCAGTGAGGAACAAGCTCCGCTATGTCCACACTGGTCTTAAATTATTGATTTGGTTAGGTTATTACACGTTTTTAGCTTACATACGTATGCTGTTGTTGCTGGGTTTTGTGGAGCAGGGAATGTATTTGGAATTGAAACATTCAGTCCTAGAACACTACAGATTCTAAAATGACTAGTTAGAGGTTGGCAAACAATAACCTAATCATATAGAATCGGTGGAAGATCATAGACTGTGACCTTCTGCATTCCATTTATTCTGTATCTCATCAGAATTGTCAATCATAAGTGAAAATAAAAACCAGCCTATTTACCTAGGACCTAACCAAAAATTTGTGACAATTTTATTTTCTTTATTTGTTATCCAAAGTATGGTAGAGAATAAAGGAGGAGGAGAAATAATAAGGAAAAATAGAAAGAAATAATAAGAAAAGACAAAGAAAGCACTAAACACTATTTGAATTACAAGGTTGGATTCCCTTTTTTTTTTTTTAGGTCCCGGGCCTGGGATTAAGCCCCGGACTGTGTATGTGGGAAGCCAGCACTCAACCACTGAGCCACATCAGCTCCCCTGAGTTAGTTTTCTCCTTTATTGCTTATTGTTTGTTTATTGTTTTTAGGAGACACCAGGGACTGAAGTGGGAACTTCCCATGTGGGAAGAAGCAAGCACTCAACTGCTTGAGCCACATCCACTCCCAAGATTGGATTCTAAACAGCAAGAGAAGAGAGCATTTCTCTTTCCTTGTGGATCACCACTACCTGTACTTCTACTTCTTTACTTCAATTGTTCAGTTTTAATCCTTGAGTTACAGATTTCTTCCCTTTGTAAACAATCCTATAATTTAGATATGCTGTCACCAGGAAGTGGCAATTTGTCACAGACGTGACATTAAAGCTCAATTCTTCTTTGGGACCTGGGCTCACAATCTCTTAGCTAAATCCATCTGCTTTGACATTGAAATTATGGATGTGTGTGTGCATATATGTGTATAATATATGTAGGTATATATTCAAATACATGCTTCACACATCAAATTCTAAAGCCAATATTAAATCACTCTTTTATAAAGAATTGCTAAAGTTAATAGACTCTAAATTATAAGTTAGTAACTTTCCTTTATGCACTTACTCTTTGATTAAAATATCCCTTTTAACTTCCCTGATCCAAGCCCTGAGTCAAAACCCCTACCCATCGCTTGAGATTTGCAGGTACAGCTTTAGCTTCAAGAACTCCAAAGGTGCTCCTCTTAGTTGCTGGCTGGTACTACCAAGTCTCATTTACAAAGAAACTCTTCACCTTTCTAGGCAGTTTCAGTTAATCACAGAAAAATCCTTCCTGTGTAGCTCCAGCACACATCTGATCAGCAGCCAGAAAGGTTCTTCCCACTCCCTCCAGCTCTCTGGTATAGGATACCCTACGTGGCTTTTCCCTCTGGGCCAGAAAGATACACAAAACATCTCACTTTACCCCTTGCCTTCTTTATCCAAATCAGAAAGTGGTATTTCTCCCATCTTGTTTTATTTATTGGAGTTCATTTTAAATATAAAATGATTCAATTAATCACTAAGGATTCCTTTTAAAAGAATCAAATATTTTTAAGACAAATACTTTTTATGAATAAACCTTACTTGACATTGAACTTTGGAAACATGCAGAGCTAGGTTGAGTCTTTCTTACTAGCTCTGTGACTTTGACAAGTCACTTCACCGCTTTCAGCTTTGGTTTTGTCATTTATAAACTAGAGAGGATAAAACTGATCTTAAAGAGTTATTATGAGAACTAAGTAAGATGACATGCAAAAAGTGTTTAGAACATGACTGAGCACATGATAAGCACATAAATAATTGAAGTGGTAGCTTCAATTATTATTGCCAGTCTACACTGGCATCAGAATTTTGGATAAAAGGAAATGGCTTCAATAAGAATATTTGGATTCCAGTTCTGCCCAGCCCAAGTACCAACCACCGGTCCTCAAATAAATATAGGATGATCATACATCTCAGGGAGCCAGGGACAGTCCTGGTAGATACCTGTTGCCTGGGTGTAATTATCAATAGCACCCTTTTTCACTCCCAAAAGGTACTGATTTGTAGAATAAACTGTATGGTTACCCTACTTTAACATAGTTAATTTATTAATAGTTATGGCTTTGTGCTTCAATTTCCTGGAAAACTGAGACAAAATATGCTCAGTGTATCTCATTGAACTATAAGGAAGATCTTAAAATATCTTTTTATCAGAAGAGTTATCAAGGAAAATTCATATTTTTATGATAATGAAGATTTGCATGGTCACATAAAATAATATGGTCTTAATTATTCAGTTTATTTCTTTTCATTTTTTTTTTCTCTTCCAGGCCACAAAGTCTTCACACATTTTTTTGGTTATCACAATTAAAAGCCAAAGTCAGCAAAACCATAAAGTCCATCTCTTAAAATCCAATGAAGTGGATGTGGCTCAAGTGATTGGGCTTCCGCCTACCACATGGGAGGTCCCGGGTTTGGTTCCCGGTGCCTCCTGGGGAAGGCAAGTTGATGCAACAAGATGACACAACAAACGAGACACAAAAAGGAAAGACAAAGAGAGACACAACAAACCAGGGAGCTGAGGTGGCTCACGTGATTGAGTGCCTCTCTTCCACATGGTAGGTCCTGGGTTCGGTTCCCGGTGTCTCCTAAAGAGAAGGTGAGCAGACACAGAGAGCACATAGCAAATGGACACAGACAGCAGACAGCAACCACAAACAACGAGGGAGCAGGAGATAAATAAATAAATAAAACCTTTTAAAAAATAATCCAATGAAGTGGAGCGGGTGTAACTCAGTACTTGAGTACGTGCTTCGCATGTACGAGGTCCTGGGTTCAATCCCTGGTACCTCCTTTAAAACAAAAAATCCAACCATGAAAAATGACAGAATTTTCATACCCCAAAGCATCTTAGCTCATAGCACACTCACCACCACTTCTCGATCTGACCACAGGGTAGACCTTGCTATATCAATCACAAAGGATTCTGCAGAGCCCAGAGGCGAATGCAGAATCCTTCTCTAGGCACTGTGGGCAATCACTATCAACAGACTAGAGTTGTCTCATAAAACAAATCCTAGTTTCCACTCTGGACTTAGCTCAACATCTTCTTCTTATGGCCAAGGGATTGGGGCACTAAGAGTTAGGGGCAAAGCTTAGAGTATTACCCACACTTATTATTTTCATTATACCACATTGGTAGGTGACTGGTCTTAAAATAGAAGTTCTTGCAGATCAAATCAGAGCAGACAAAACTACATTTTGAGGCCAATCGTTACTCTAGTAGGAGTTTGCTAAATACATCCCCAGAAAATATGGTAATAGAATGAATAAGAGTTGCCTTTACTTATTTATGCACTCAGAGTCAAAACTGAGGTTTTACAGCAGCTTATAATGCTCTATATAATCTGTTTCTTCTCTGGTAACATCTCCTCAAATACCAGCTCTTCCTCCTCTCTACTCCAACCACACTGGCCTCCTTCGGAGCTTCCTCATACATGCCCAGCACACTTCCTCCTCAGGGCCTTTGCACTGGCCATTCTCTCTGCCTAGAATGCTCTTCCCCAGATATCTGCATGGCTCACCCCGTATCCTTCAAGTCATTGTTCAAACAGCTCCTTGTCACTGAGGCCTATCCTAACCACCCTATGTAAAATGGCAGCTCACTCTTACTCCACTGGCACTTCCAATCCCCTTAGTTTGTCCTGAGTTTCCCAGAGCTCTTACCAACTTGTAACATTCCGTATCGCTTACTTATTATGTTTATTATTTATTGTCTGTTTCCCCAAAATAGAATGCAAACTCCAGGAAGGCATATGCATTCGCGTGTGTGTGTGTGTTTTCACTATCACCTTCTTAGCTCTAGACTAGTCCCGGCACACTGCTGGCACTCAACACTTGAGTTCACATTTCATAGTTACAAGAAAGCAAGGTGCACCCATAAAGATGTAGCAGAAACATGTTTGTGATGCTTTAGTTACAGAAACTGTCAAATAATTTTATATGTCAGGAATTCAACAAGACTGGCTTTCAGTCAAATCTCCCATCAGAAGAAAAGAAATCTCGATGCATTCACCTAA
>JAQZBX010043858.1:0-21536 GCA_029593785.1 Cabassous unicinctus
ACGGATGAAGCATAAAGCAGATGCAATGGTAAGCCCCTTTTCTTTCCAGATACGGGCTTCCACATTATGTTTTACTGCAGCTTCATCACTGGGGCAATATAGCTGGGGTAATTATCAAATTTATTACAAGGATGGCTAGGTCTGTTAAATGGAGAAATGTTTATATAATCAAGTGCTCATAGCCCAGTAAATTATGACTTCAACCAAGAATGCCTGACTGGGAAAAAGCCCTGGATAAATGAAGATTTCAATTTAGTCCTAAGGTTTGAAGAGTAACTAGAGCCAGTGGAGTCTGTGGGTGGTAGTATTTATTTTCCTTTTAAAGAAATAAATCTAGATTTACATTTTTCTCTCTCATTAGCCTGGCCAATTCTTGGCTTGGCCCCAGGATCAAATCCCTTTTCAAAAAGACTCTTGTGTTCTTCATGCGTATTTGCCAAAATGAATACTTCATCTGAGACTGTGCAACCGCAGAAACTATTATACTGCATGTTGGACCCCAAAGTCACCAGGATTTGATGTTTTCAAAGAGTAGCCTTTCTTACTTGGATCGTCTCCTAGTTTAGAAAGCTTGATGCTTTCAGGCAAGAGATAGATAATTTCTGGGTTTTTCTAAAAGAGATCATGTGGTTCCTCCATCTTACAGTCTAGTAATTCCCTAAGCAATTCCAGTTCTGTTCCCCTCCAGCATTTGCAGCTGAGATCAGGGGCTGGGAATGAAGACGGCGTTGAGTGGTAGAGACTTGAACCTTGGCAGTGCCCCCGTCCAGCCCCCCTCCCAGTGCTGCTGATCAGCTCGTCAAGCATTTGTTGCATGAAGACCACTGTCTAGGTGCATGGGCTATGGGGCAAAGTCTCCACTGAGCATCAGAGCATAGAGAAGGAAGAAAGAAATACAGTTCCTGTCCCCCCAATATTGCAGCCGGGTGGCGGGTTCTGGTCATCTGAGGAAGCTGATGCATGTCCGCTGTTGGCGAGCAGCACTGAATTTTAACACAAAATATTTCCTGCCCAAACCTGCCAGGACTATTCATTCAGTATCATCTAATCCAGCCCTACCTTTCCCGGCAACTATTTCCCAAGAGAGGACACTGCTCCAGCCAGGCTGCACCCCACTGGCCCCAAAGCACACCTCACTCACATGGGCCACAGGCCTTTGTCCCCACGGAGCTTCACACACTCAGGCTCACACCTTCAGTGCCCCCCCAAATGCAGCCAAATCACAGTCCCTTCCCAGCATTATCTTCAGCTCTCCTCCCCGAGCCCTCATTGCCGTTTCCCTTCCTGCCATCGCATTTATATCTGACTCATTTGTTATTTTATTTAGTCACAAGCTACTTGCATGTTGAACTATCTCATGGGTGCACTTTTTCTCTCTCCAAATGTACATGTTTCTGGAAGGAGCTTTTGCACATCGTGGGCACATAGCACAGAAGTGGAAGCTTTAGAAAGCACTTGTTGGATGAAACGGCTTCTTTAATCTGAAAGCATTGCCAAGAAACATTGCTTTAGAGCCTACTGGGCTTATACACTTTTTATAAATTTGATTTGTTGATGAGGATGGTTTTGTTCTACATTTCTGCCTTCGAAGGTATCATTGCTAATGAAGCTTTTCAGTGTTTTATTTTGTTTTTAGAGGCAAGGCTTAGAGGAGTCATTAGAGTATTGGTGCTATTCTGTTTTTGATTGATGAATGAATCATTTGAGAATTGAGGAGCGAGTGCAATCCAAAGTTAGAATATGCAATTATCTATAAAGAGTTGCAATGTGTGGGACCAGGAACTTGAGGTTTAAATTTAGAATTATGAGAATTTAAGAATAGAAAGCTGATGTAGGGGGAAATTGATGCAAGTTTCAACAGATAAGATAATAAAAAAATCACTTTTGTTATTCATTTTCAACTTTGTGCTCCATCTTAGCAAAGCTGATACCTTAAGTTTTCTCTCTTCTTCTTTTCTTTCTTCACGCTCATAGTGAGGTCCCGACTATCAACAAAATTACCAAAATCCCTTGGTAAGAGGCAGGCGTGCAGACGTAAATGTCACAGATAATATTCAAAATGAAAACTAAGGCCTTGAACTACCAAAGTTGGGAGTGCACATACCCAAAAAGTCTGAAAACTCTTGCGTGGAGCCGTATGCATATTTAGCATAGCATGAGGGACAAAGGATCAAGTTCCCAAACCACTAGGGATTAGAGAGAGGGAGACAGAAGTTAAGAGCATTCAGAAAGTCTTGAGCAATTTGACTGGCCGTTGTTCTATGGATTTGGTATGTAACATTCTGTATGTAATCTTCTGCCCACTTACCCCAAACCAGTAGCAATTTATAAAATAAAAAATAAAAAAAAATGCAGAAGGAAGTATCATTTCTTGCTTCTCTGAGCTCCTTTAATGGGATTTTGGAACTTTTCAAAGTTAGTTTGATGAAAGTGTATAAACTGCTTGATAATGCTGTTTAAAAAGCTATTCTTAAAGAAGAAACTGTATTAACTCTGTTGATCAGGTGGAAAAGTTTGGAAAGGCTCTGAACTATGCTGAAGCCGCTTTGTCCTTTATTGAGTGTGGAAATGCAATGGAGCAAGGCCCGATGGAATCCAAGTCTCCTTACACAATGTATTCAGAAACAGTGGAACTCATCAGGTAAGGCCTGAGCGTTTTGCTGGGGGTTTGGGGCAGGGGGAGGTGAGGAATGGATGTGAGTACTCGAAATACAGAGAAAACAGTGTAAACCTGCACCGTCAGCCACTACCCAATGCTCATCCCAAAATATGGGCACTTAAGATTTTGCAAGTCATTTTCACAAACCCTGCCTCCTCTTCTCTCCTTCTGAGCGAGGCGGAGCCAGCCCTCTAACTCCTACTGCTGCAGGGAGGAAGCTGAGTCTGCTTGGGGACGTGACGTGCTTAGCTCAGCGAGCCAGGAATGGGAGATTTTTAACTCGGTCCAGCGAGCCAGGAAGTGGATGATTTTTATCTCGGTCCACCCCCGAGTTGTGGTTTTAGCTGGTTCGGTTGGTATAACCTAAATCTTACTCCAGCGGTGTTTAAAGAAAGGTCGGAAGACTCAGGGGGATTTATGAGCGGAAAAGCCGTCCTAAGATGTGTTGTCTCAGAGCGGGCCTCACTCCCCAACCTGGATTAAGACCGTGTGGCAGGAGCAGAAGCCGAGCGAATTGTGCGGGTGGCGCGGTGGGTTTCCGGCGGGGGTGCTTAGAGGTATTGGTGGGGAATTCTTGTCTTCCATGACGGAGGCCTGGAAAGGGCCTCCCTCGCTTCTGTTTAATGAGCATGAGGGGAATTCCATCCATTCACCTACCAAGAGCCTTCGTAACACGGCTTAACGTGTTTAGCCTCACTGCTTGGGATAATGTCTAATACCCGTTATGTGAAATAATTCTTCCCAAAACCAGCTTTAAGAGACTTTCTCATTCTGGAAATCTATATGACCATATGATTGGATTTTTTTTTTTTTTTTACCATGTCCCACCATTCCAGACAGAAGATTTCTACTTAGGTTATAACCGTTTTGGTCTGAATTGGCCCAAGGAGACTACTTGGCATTTTATCAAACTGTTCTTCAAGAAATAGTTTCTAGCATTTGAAACTGTCATCCCGACATCAGAGAACACATCATCTTAAAAAAGCATAGTGCACAAAAATGTTTTGAAAATCGACACTGCCCAGCCATTTTTCTTATTAAAAGATTTCTACCAAACCAATGCATTGGTGATTTCTTCATACTGTGTTCTTACATGGTACAGAATTTTAAGCAGTAAAGAAAAGAAAACAGCAGAATAGAAAAATGTGAAAACCACTCTATGATATCCTAGAGCCTCACAATCCTTACTCAGTCGGAGGCACAGGCCCCGAAGCCCACAGGCCTACGGGGAACAGAACAGGTGATGCTGGACAGACACAAGGCAAGAAGGCGTCCTGGAATGCGAGTGCCGGGAGGACAGGGATCTTTTCTGTCTGATTAGTTCACAGACAGATCCCTACTTCCTAGTACCATTCCTGGCCCTTAGTAAGTGCTCAGTAAATCTTTGAAGAATGAATGAGTAAGCAACTCAAAAAGCCTGCTGTGAGCTGGAGCACACATGGCCTGCTTAAAGACATTCATGTTTTGCAAAGCAAAGAAACAAACAAATACAAACAACAACAAAAATAGCGAAAGCCTGAAGCCAGCCAAACATGCCGGGGTGCTGCTGTGCCTCCCAGCTCTGCACCAGACTTGTGATTCTGATCCACCCACTGTTCCAAGGAGCTTCCCTGAGTGGAGAACTCAGCCCATTTTCTGGATAATTCAGACTGAATAAAATCCCTTCAACACCCAGAAAATTGAGACCAAGGAGATTTTCTTGTCTAAATTAGAAAACAGCATTAATTCATCATTTAATCCTGCATGTTGCCTGCTGGGCCTGAGGCTCCCCTCCCCCACAGCACTGGCAAGGGGGACCGTGCCACAGCAGTGCACTCTGCCTGGATCCATTCTTGCAGACAGAGGGTTCCTTCCCAGCTGAAGATAACAGGTGACCAGGAGGCAATAGCAAGGGAGACCCTGCCAAAACCAGGTCCTGCCAGGAAGCACTCCTCATCCCACTGGCAAGGGGGATCCTGCCACAGCAACACCCAGCCTTGGGAACCTCTTTCCCCTGCCTCAGGAGGCACCAGCAGGGGCTGGTTGGGGACCCCGTTGCATCAGATAACCTGGCAGACCAAAATAACACCACAAAGACTCCAAAACTTAAATTGTAGTTGGAACCACAATCCACAAAAGTAGGCCAGGACCTGCATGTGAAATCTAAATTGGGTGACTGTCTGCTAAAATAAAAAAATTAAATAGCTCCCAGAGTATCCTAACATAGTAGCCAAAATGTCTAGGATATAAAAGAAAATCACAACTTGAATGAAGAAAAGACTATCGACTGGTGCTAGTACCAAGATGAATCAGATATTGCAGTTATCTGACAAGGATCATAAAGCAGTAATCATCAAAACACTTCAATAAACAATTATAAATTCTCTTGAAACAAATGAAAAAAAAAAAAAAAAATCTCAGCAAAGAAATAGAGGTTATTAAAAAAGAACCAAATGGAAATTTTAGAACTGAAAAATATGATAAAAGAAACAGAAAATTCACTAGCTGAGCTCAATAATGAAGTGATGGTGACAGAGGATAGAATCAATGAACTTGAGGACAGAAAATAGACTTTACCCAATCTGAGCAACAAAAAGAAAATAGACTGAAAAAAATGAAAAAAACCTCACAGATAATAACAAAAGATACAATATTTATATCATCAGAGTCCCAGAAGGAGAGAGGTAAGAGAGTGAGGCTGAAAGAGTATAAGAAGGAACAATGACTGAAACTCCCTAAATTTGACAAAAGACACAAACCTGCAGATTCAAGAAGCTGAGAAAACCCAAATAGGATAAATCCAAAGAAATACATATCAAACACATCTTAACTAAATTTCTGAAAACAAAAGACATTAAAAATTGTGAAAGCAGCCAAAGACAAAAAACACAATACCTGCAGGGGACACCAATTCAAATGGCAGCAAATGAAGGGGCAATAAAGATATTCTTAGATGAAGGAAAATTAAAAGTATCTGTCATTAGCAGGCCTGCCCTTAAAAAGTCCCTAAAGGAAATTCTTTAAATAGTAAGGAAGTGATTAAAAGAAGGAGTGTTGGAGCATATGTACAAGTGTACATTGTAATACAGAGAGCAACCTATTATGAAAACTATGCAAAAAATACACTCAAAAACACCACAAATGTGCATGTTGTGCTTAGCATATGATAACAGTATTGTTTCTTGAGCAGTTTACTACAATCCAGCCTACTAGGCCAAGAGCCTTACAAACACTCCTCAGCTAAATCCTTACAACAATGCTGTGTGATCAGCAGAATTATTCTCATTTTGTATATAAGGAAATGGAGGTTTAAAGAGTCTATCTTATTAGTCTAAGATCTCACAACTAATAAGCGTCTGGGGATTTGAACCCAAGACTCTGATGGTTAATCATACTGCCTCAACGCTCTCAAAGAGTCTGCATGTAACTTGGTATATTATTGGAAGAAAGGAATGGCCATAGGCTCTCAATTCAGAGAAATAAATGAAATTAAGTACAGTTCACAAAAGCCACTAGTTTCTCATACACATGCCCGTAGAAGCAAATACAGACTTAAAATGTGCCCAGGACACATACACTGTTCCACATCAAAGAAAAAGGGGTAAAGCCAAGCATTCATCTGAGTACAGAGATGAAAATTCTCCTGGAGGTAAGTTTGGAAGGACAGAATTTGCCTCCATCTCATCAGCCACTTAGCCATAAATTTAAAAATTTTAAATGGATATATTACCATACACATGGATAATTCTTGAACTGGTAGCACTCCTGACCATCTGTAGCATTTGAACTTGTATTGTTAAAGAGCAGAAAGAAAGTAGCTAGATGGGCAGAAAAGCCATTTTATTCTAGCCATCACCATAATGCAATGCTTAGGGAAAATGGAGCGGCATCAGCAAACTTTTAAGTAAGAATTGTCATGCAAGCACTTAAAAAACTAAGGATCGGGAGAGAGAACTACCATCATAGAAAATGTCCCATTGTTAATAACAAAGCACTTTTTTGTTTTGTTATTGATTTTTAGGTATGCCATGAGACTAAAAACCCACTCAGGCCCCAATGCCACACCCGAGGACAAACAACTGGCTGCATTATGGTGAGAGCACTGTATCAGTGCAGACTTAACATCGAGTCCCCTGGCGCAAAGCAGGCACTGACATGCATGGTGCTTTCTTAGCATCTTCTAACACAAAACCAGAGGCAGTTCTAACGGCCCGGGAGGGTGCAGCCCTTTCTTGCTGCCCTGCCATGAACCATGTGAATTCACAGTGAATGAAAATTGACAGGTTGGCTACGTGAGAATAAAGGGTGTGTGTGTGTGTGTGTGTGTGTGCGCGTGCTTCAATCAGGTAAGCCTGTGTGTATTAATAATTTACATGCTGATTGTGGCAAGTGTAATTTCTCCTGTTTCACATTTTAGATGCAATTAAAATAATTTACCTGTTGTTTTAAATGTGGGATTGAGTATGACTGAATCAAGATGGTGCATTAAAGTTCTCAACACGTTAAACTGGGAGTCAGTTCATTATTCTTTGACAATAAGATCACTTGTCAAAATGTTAACCGATAGGCAATAGTTTTTTTATAAGAATAATAGTTTTTCCCATTGCAGCTACTAAGGACACCTCATTCAACTCCCCAAAAATCACAGGACACCTCTCTGTTGGGTTCCTCCTGAGAAAGGGTCCAAAATTATTGTTCACCCTTGTTACCATTGATGGGCTTTGCCTCCCAAGATTCATATTCCAGAGAATCTGGTCTCAAAAAAAACCAGTAATGAAATAACATCAACACAGGTGAAAGAAAGGGTCTCAAGTGGCTTAGCACCATCACGTCATCTGGAGTTTGGTGTGCTGAGCGTAAGAGACTATTCCACTGTGTTTGCTGTGTTGGTGTGCTGGTGAGCCATCACCAGATATGAACCAGTAAATAGGTGCAATAGGAGAGAGAAGCATCAGGGGACAGAGGATGTCTCAGGAGAAGCTTTCTGTGCTCTTCTCAGGCTTTATTTAAGTCCCGTATTGGAGTTAGTAAAGTAATGGTAATGATTAACGTTATAGAAGATGTCATACTATTATCTAAATAATAAATATATAAATAGTAAAATAAGGATAACCCTCAAGCATAAAAAGCAGAGTTTATATTGTTTATAAAGCACATTCACATAGGTTACTTTATTTGAACTAATTATAGTCCTGTAAAGTAATTAAAAAGTCAAGGGCATAAAGCAGGTGGAATGGCTTTACTTTCAGCCAAACCCACTGGCAAATGGGGTAAGGTGGCTCCACCCCACAGCTCAGCCAGGAGGCAGGGAAAGCGGAGGCGTCCGCGTTCCTCTCGTGGAGAGAGACAGCCCTCTAGTGGAGGCCGCAGGAAATGGCCAGACCTTCTGCCTAGCAAAGAGACGAGAAAGCTAAGACGACAAAATGATCTCGTAGTAAGCATTTTATGGAGTAACTCTTTGGAATTTTGAATGACATTTTTTGGAACAAAAGGAAGATCAGATACACGCAGACATATACGTACATATAGGACGAGTGTGTGTGTGTGTGTGTAGATATGGTATAAATTCTGGGTGTCCGGGAACCAGCTTCTCTCAGTGTTGCCACCTTCCTGTCCTCAAGGCCCCTTTTCCTTTCTCTGTGGCAGTTACCGATGCCTGGCTCTCCTGTATTGGCGGATGTTTCGACTCAAAAGGGACCACGCTGTAAAGTATTCGAAAGCCCTTATCGACTATTTCAAGGTACTCTTGTTCCTTGGATTCCTGTGTTTCCAGGAGCCTGGTAGAATCCATTGCTTTGGGGCTAATACAGGGCACCTCTGTATCCAGATGGCCCCCGTCTATGGCGAGCTCGTCTTGGGGCTCAGAGGGTGGCCCTGAGAGCCCGTCGAGGTTATTTCCTTGCCTCCTGGTCCAAGTATTTTAAGTCCTTGGGAGAAAGAAGATCCAATTACTCATTCACATGTCCCGGGAAATTCATCTTTGTAGCTAACGTGAATCCCTCGTGTTTACATACAGCTCCTGCCTCTGGGCTAGTCTCCAGTAGCTAATTCAGTTTTTAATAGAGGTGTTATTTTAAATGGTAAGAAATGGCTTGTCAGAATGCTGAGGCCTTAGGACAATATCTGAAAATATAAGGAAAGATTGCAAACCATGCCAACTTTTACCTATCTCAAGGAATGAAAGGATTTTCACTGAGAGAATTTAGAAAAGAAAACCTTCCCTGATATACTGTTGTAAAGTGGGCCTGAAGTAATAATCGTTTGGGATTTCTGGGCCTCTTTGCTATCTACTTATCTACGGAAACAAGAAAATTATACCATCTCTACCTCCACCAGCTCTTGGTTGGAAACACGGCTATCATCTGAGATCCTTTAAACCTCAAGCTCCACGTCATAGAGATTTTCCCACTGGCCAAGCTATGTGGGGCGTCCCTTGGGCTCCGCCCACATACCGCCTCCTTCCCAGTCATGCGGGTAGAATTACCACGTGCTGAGCAAGGAGATAGCTCGTTGTGGCCCATTGGTCGCTGACAGGAAGGGCACTGAACCTTTCTCCATTCTTTGGGTCCCTGAGGTCAAGATCAGAAGTTTTCAGAAATTCGGAATCCAAGCATTAATGCTGAAGAGAGTTATTACAACAGAGAGAAATGCTCGAATAAAGCAGTCTAGCCACAGGGTCGCAACACAACTTTCAGGAATTGTGAGACTCACTTACATAACTCAGTCCCTGAATAGGATAGAATAGGAAGGAACACAACCTCAAAATCAGAGCTTGCTCTCCAGGAGGTATTGGCGGTTGCCCTTAGTCAAAGGCTCCGTAAATGCCACTTAAAGATCAGAGACTGTGAAACCTTCAGGTAATAACGACAGTTTGGCTATAAAGAATGTTTTATCAGTACAAAACTTTCTCTGAAAAAAGTACTTTGTTCTCACAGCTATTTCTTTACAGTCAGGGAGCCAAGTGGTAATGGGAGACGCCGGGGCTTCTTTCTCCCTTCATCAGCCTTTTCTGGACCATTTCTGGAACCACAAAACTTTTCTCCTCTCTCCTCTTCGTGTTCTTATTTCCAGAACTTCCATTATATAGGCCAGGCTCTTAAAACCAAAGTATGAAGAAGTGGAAACAAAGCTGATGGGTCTGAAATAGCAAGACTGAGAAAAGTGCCAGTAGTGTCCATCAGGAAAGAGAACGGCTCCTCCGCCAGCAGTGTTTTCTTCTCTTCGTTCTCTCAGTGAAAAGCATTTCATCCCCTGAGAAGGGTAAAATCTGGCATGGTTTGCAATTCACTCCTTATATTTCCACATTGCTATGGCCAGAGCGTCTGAGTCCAAGAGGCCATTCCTTACCATTTTGAATAACACCGCCATTAAAAGCTTAAAAACCTGTCACCACTTCAAAAAGAGCTTTCTAGCCAAGTGAAACACTTTGTCTTGGGGGAACCAGGCTCTGGAAGGGAAAATTTACATCAGAATCACACAGACTCGCCCCCCACCCACCCCAGCAGCCCTGTAGACTTCCATCTCAGAGGAAATCTAATTGTGCATTTAGCAACTATCCTCGGGAAAGGCAGAACTTTTCAATACCTGATGAAACACCTGACTCACGCGGCATAACATCCTAAATCAGATTAAATTTTTTGAATATCCTATCTGTTAAGTAAATTCATGTAAGTCAATTATTTTAAAAATATTCAAGAGCAACCTCCTTTAAGAAAAATACTTTTCAACGCCATAAGTTAAAACAATAGAATTTCAGGTCAGATATTTCCAGACATTAAATGTATGCCAAAGACTTCTGCAAGTATGCCTTCCCTTGAAATATAAGGTGTCCGTGTTGGGGGCGGGGTCTGCTCTTTTTCCCTTTCTTAAAAAAAATTAGGCTAGGTTAAGATAGAAAAAGGAGGCTAGTTCAGGATTCAAGAGACCCTCGGGATCATGATTTAATTTGATACATAAAAGTGAACCCAGGCTGTGGGCAAGCCCCCCGCCCCCGTGCAGCCGCTGTCCCCACCAGCTCCCAGAGGGGGAGCACGTGGCCTAGTAATTGCAGCTTCCCGGCCCCAGTTGCTGTGAACCTGCTTTTTATTTGCAATGTCCGCCGCCACTTCTCTCAACAGTCACCTGAGGACGTGTTCTCATCGGCTGATTAGCCTTAAGCAGGTGGCACTCACTGTCCCTGTGCTTATTTCCCTGCAGAATTCATCGAAAGCTGCCCAAGCCCCGTCCCCATGGGGGGCCAGTGGAAAGTAAGTTCCTTTTGCAAAGTAGTGCGGTAAGCGAGGCTGGGCAGGGCTGCTTGGCTCACGGCGCCCTGCGGGTACCAACCTCTCCGCTCTGCTTTTTCTACGCTCTCCCCTTCCAGGAGCACTGGAACCCCGTCCCCAGTGTCTCCCAACCCCTCTCCCACCAGCTCCGTGGGCTCCCAGGGGAGCCTGTCCAGCGCCAGCGCCCTGTCGCCCTCGCCCATCGTCAGCATCCCGCAGCGCATCCACCAGATGGCGGCCAACCATGTCAGCATCACCAACAGCATCCTGCACAGCTACGACTACTGGGAGATGGCGGACAACCTGGCCAAGGAGAACAGAGGTGCGTGCGCCTCGGCGCCGTGCGCGTGGCGGGAGAGCCCAGGCCTCCGGGCACTGCCCGCCGAGCTCTGGACCTTTCACAGAGAAGTGGTAGCAGCTGCCACCTCCTGAGCGAAAGCCTCCCCTGTGCTCCCTCGCACTCAGGACCTCCTGTGCCTCTACCTGCTCTTGCCTTTTTGTGGCATCTTATGTGAGCTGGGTAGAGAAAGAGGTCACTATGCAGATACACACTCAACACGTTTTGCCTTTTAGACTGTGGGCTCCTTGGCAGTAGGGACCATGGTTTAGTCCACTTTTCACCCTAAGACGTAGCACGTGCCTAGAGCATGGCTGGTGCTCCAAAACGCTGACTGAATGGATGAGTGAGTGTCACTGCTGTTAAGTGCCATCTGCTTACAACGGAGAAGAGTGTTTTACAGAATGTAAAAATAATGTTTGTTTATACTGATCAGAAAAGTGATGCATGCGTATTTTAGCTCATTTCTGAAGTACAGAAAAATATAATGAAAAACTTTAAATCATCAGTAATTTTACCACCAAGAAGTTACTGTTAACGTGCTCCTGAAGCTTTTTTAGTCTTTCTTCTCTGAATATGCTTTATTTTCACCAAATTAAGATCACAGTGTATGTGGACAGTTTTATATCCTGTCTTTTTTCATTTAACATTATATCAGGCATTTTCTCATGTCACTGACTAGTTCAAAAACTCCCTTTATGAAACTGGTTACATAATCAAAAATGGTTATATAATGGCTATCTCAATGTAAAGTATCATAATTTCTCAAACCATTCCCCCATTGTTGGACATTTAGGTTACTTCTATTTTTTATGCTGTTATAAATAATTTTGTGCTAAGTATCCTTATATAAACCATTGTCCACATTTCTGGTTATTTTTTAGAAGGAAGTTGTAGAAGCAGAATTTTGGGGTCAAAGGGTATAAATTTTTTTAAGGCATATGGCTACATATTGTTATCTTTTCCCCAGAAAGACTACACCAATTTACTACTCTCTCTAGCAGCAACAGGTAGGAGTGCAAATCTGAGCTTTCAGGCCATTAGTGCAAATTACATTCCCATCATAGCACAGTCCTCTAAGGGCAAGACCAGGAGGTCTGTGATGAGAAGAGGAATTTGTGGCACGGACAGACAGACAAGTCCTGAGTCACAAAGTTGTTAATAAAGCCGACAGCACCTAGCATGCAGCTCAGAGGTGGTACATCCTGAGGGTCCCGTGGGACGCCAAGGACGGCAGGTGCCAGGGAGCTGGGCCGGGGGAGGCTCCCTGGAGGGCCGGCACTGACCAGGGCTTTGAAAAGCAAACAGCCGCTGAGCGGCTGAGATGAGTGGGACGGAGTGCCGGGGGGACGAAACAGAAGCACAAACGTATGAAAACACACATGGCCCCTTGGGGGACCCTGAGCCGCTCAGGCTCCCGACCGTCCCGCCAGCTGTGTGCCTCAAAGCCTCAGGCCGGCCCTGCTCCCGGCTTCCGCCGTGGCGCATTCCCAGCCGTCTGGGGCCTAGAGTCTTCCCCGATTCTCCGCTCCCCGGCAGGACTTCATTTGGCATGTGGTGTGAGCACCTTTGGAAAACTTGCTTTCGAAGCGTGTTACTCAGTGATATATCCGACGGCACAGCCGCCGTATGGCTACGGTGGAGAGTTTATTTGTCCCTCCCAGTCGTTCACTGGGTTCTTTGAGGGAGCTGAGCCCGTGCATTTTTCATCTGCGTATCCTCCTCTGCCCCTGCCCGCCCTGCACCGAGCACTGGGCCCCGGCATGTAATAAAAGTCCACCGAAAGGCCAGGTCCCGCCAGGAATGCAGAGCCTGTACACAGGCCAGAGGCCGACTTCAGTAGAGTTTAGGACCCCTCTCTGCTTTGCCCCCAAGAACCCGGAGCCTCACCCCTTGGGCTCGCTCCAGGGGCCCAGCTCAGACCACAGCCCAGTGCAGCAAAGAGATGGCGGAGCCACATTCCAGGGTCGGGGTGGCAAGCATTCCTGCCTGGGGGAGTCGGAGGAAATTGATTTTCTTCGCTATTCCGTTAAGTCAGCGTTATTTATTTTAAACAGACAGAGCCATCAGAGTGATTTATTTGGATACAGGATGAGCTCCCCACCCTTGGGTTTTATTTTGTGCAATTTATTGCTAAAGTCCCACGATGGAATGGAGGCTGCTTGTTTACTGAGAGGCCACGAGGAGATTTTTTCCTCGAGTCACTCGAGCCGCGCGGGGTGGCGTGATCAGCGTGCGTGGCCCCCTACTGACCGCTCTCTCGCTCCCCCAGAGTTCTTCAACGACCTGGACCTGCTCATGGGCCCTGTCACCCTGCACAGCAGCATGGAGCACCTGGTGCAGTACTCCCAGCAGGGCCTCCACTGGCTGCGGAGCAGCGCGCACCTGCTGTAGGCGGCCTCGCCCTCATCTCACGGACAGCTCCGTGTCGGGACACTGTGCCACTGACGTTCTCAGCCACAGCGCTCATGGGACTGCAGTGAACGTTCCCCCAGCGGTGATCGACGGTCCTTCCCCAGGGCACGTGTCTGTGTGTGTGGGTATATCCGAAGCTGCCTGTGTGTGTATGTTATGGCACACGGCTCTTCAGAACCCTTGTTTTTGGTCTAGTTTCCATAATCCTAGGCTAGACAAAATGGTCAGAGGTTTCTGATCAAGGGAAATACACATAGAATACACACACACAATCACACACACACGCTTTCTATTCCAATGCTAAACCATGACTTCTTAGAAAACTCAACCAAAATCTCACGGGCTCGTTACCCAGGTGCAACACAGCACATCAAAAGCTTGACTGCCAGGTAAGGTGAGCGTAAGTCCTCTACTGTTGATCATTTTCAGTATTAATATATTAGTTCTCAGTTATTTTTTGATTGGTGTGCATTAATGGGTCCTTGAACAATGAAAATAAGTTATTTTTGTGCCGGACGTTTAACAGACTGCATGTTACTTAACGCCCTGTCCTCCTTCTAATAACTCCACCCGCCATCTGACTTTATTATCAACCGAAGGCAACTGGGTCAACCCCCCACAGGCCTTCCCCGCCCCGTCCCGAAGTCAGTGTGAGAACGGCACTGAGATTTGGTGGAAACGCGGTGTCTGTGAAAGTGGACGACATTAAAGCGATGGCTGTTAGGACTCGGCATCTTCTGTGTACGCAGCAGCAAATGCACACGGCAGTTGCACGTGCGTTTCTCCTTGCCACGGTGACACGGGCAACATTTTTCAGGGCTTTCCTTCCCACGGTAGCTTTCTTACAAATTTTCTTGGCCAAATTAGGGCTTTGCCTAGAATATCCTTTCACTTCGATGGGAGGACATTTCTCAAGCTGTGATGAGCAAGCTGCTGCCCACGCAGGGGCAGTCGTTCCTGCAGGGACCACGAGTCCACAGCAGCCACAGCCAGAGCAGCCTGCTTAGAGCCTGCGTGTCTGGTACGTTTACTTCTTGCCCTTAGTTCTTTTTATTTTTTCCTTTCTTTTTAAAAATTTAACTTTTCTTTTTTTTTTTAATTAACTTTTCATTTTAGTATTTTGACATCTCGTTTTCAGTTTTTGTCTGAAATTTCTCTCTTTTATAGTGTCTTGTCTTGCCCTAGATTTAGTCTTGTTAAGTATATTTGGATATGAAAATACTGGTCAAAAGAAAACAAGAGGACGCACCTTGAAACATTCTTAGATGTTCTTGAGGCCTCTCACTTGACAAGATGGCATCAGGATGGTCCGAGAAAGGCAGGTGGTGCGGTATGCTGGGCAATCCATTCTTCAAGCTGAGAGTGGAGCAGAAATGTACAATCGAGGCTGATGTGCACTCTCGTTGGCGCCCCTGTTGGTTTGGTCGCCATGTTAACGTTGGCAGCCTGAGCTGTAGGTGGAGATCAGATTGCTGAAATTCGCTGGCTCTAAGCAAAAATGATTGAACAACTTTGGTGATTTGAAATTAATTTCAAATGAGCAGGTGAATGGCTTGTTAAATTTGCATTTGGCTTTTGCCTTCAAGGAAGGATTCTGGAAATATTAACAGTATTTCTGTTTTATATTTGTCCAACTGAGGTGCTTCATACATTCCTTTCACTAGTGGTTGCCAGATTCCACAATCCCATCCTGTGTTGGAAATTTGAATCGAGCTTAAATTTTGAATTTTTTTTTTTTTTTTTTTTTGAGGATGGAGGTTTGGTTCTACCTACTCTTGATGAATTCTGATGAGATGTCCAAACTCTCTTAGAAAGGAGTGACCCTTGGCTCCATCATACTCTCCAGGTGCCTTTCTGGTCTTGCCCACCTTTAAAGCTGGAGACGTGGTTGTGGCATCCCTGCGATATTCTTACCCACGAAACCCCATCTAATCACATAGGTGGCCTCTGGCTCATTGTGCCAGCCACGTTTTGTGAGCCCTTTGGTGACCCATGTTTCCCAGCAGAGCTTCCAGAAACCAGTCGTTTTGGGGGTGGTCAGCACAGGCGGTTCCTACCACTGTCTCTACGTTCACCTGTAGGGCATGTCGGGGCAGCAGGTTTGCTTGGTTTGGTGTAGATGTTTTTGGTAAGGAGCCATCTTCTGATTGTTGTTTGTGAAAGTCATTCATAACTTGTCCTTTTTATTTAGTTTTGTTCCAAGTAGAAATATCTTTCTTGTGTTTTCTGATTATAAAGGTAACAGATCCTCATTGTAATACAGAAATGTATAAAGTAGAACCATGTAATTCCCTGATTGTCCCATTCCCCCGAGACGACCACTGCTCACAGTTTGATATCTACCCTTCCAGAGATGTTTCCTTTTAAACAACTTTTTTTTATCATTTCTGGTTGTATATGTCTTCTTTCTTCAGAATTTCAACATGATCTTGACTGACCTTATCCTTCCATGATTTGACCAAATTGTTAGAATTATCTTGGAAAAAGAGCAATCCAAATATATTCCAGATCAAAATTTGGCATTTGTTAATACTCTACCCAGATCAGACTCATGTGAAGAATTGTGCCTGGAGAGAGAATTTGGTTAAAATAAATAATTCTGGAAAATTCCAAATTGCTAATGGAAACTCAGACCCACTATCTAAAGAGGAATGTACTGGAAAAATAATTTGAAGAGTTGACAAATTGTGTACTAGCTTGAACACATGGAATGCAATGCAGTGAGACTTTCTGCACTAAAATTGATCATAACCTGTACAACGATATGTACATTATATACTGTCATGTATACATCTCTGACACCCCATACATAATATACACAGTTTGTATAAATGCATACATTTAAAAATATATATGTACAATACAGCGAACATTAAACTGTAGTAAGCCTGAAGGATATTACTAGTGCCTAATATTGAGTATGTCACTGCGTGTTCACATCACCTTTGGAAGTGCAGTAATTGTTATAAAATTAATCAGTGCAGCCAACCATTATTTATGAATCACATCTTTGAAACTGTGTAGTAGTATATACATATATATTTTTAAATAACATTTTTCACAGTTTTCCAGAGTTACTGTTAAAATCTGTATCACCAAAAAAAAAAAAAAAAAAAAAAAGCAAGATTTTTTAAATGATGTAGACACTCTTCAGACCCAGTAATCTGTGTGTGATTTCTCTGTTTGTAGATACCCAAGAGACTTTAGCAGTCACCAGCCTTAATGCATGTACAGGATATTATTGTGACTTAATTTATCTGCAGTTTTTAATCCATGTGAAATTGGAATTTATAAACTGACTTGGATTAAATATGTCTGCCTTTCTAAGGTTGCAAACATTACATTAAATGATTTATGTTGTAAAGGAGAGAAATTGAGTTGTACATCAAAAAAAGAAGTCCATTAATTTCTGTGAATATTTTTACAAAGGAAATTTCAGAATCAAAATACGTCCATATCAGTGTTCTGGTCCCCGGTTCATAATCTCCTCAGAAGTTACCTTGTTGTTTTCTGAATCCTTTTAATCTAGTTCCCATAGATTATCGTGACTAAGTCTGATAGTTTTCAAGGGAAAAAAAGAATGTGTTTTCATCGCTATAACTATGTTTTACTCCTTGTCTGTCCCATCTCCCAACACACACACATACACACACGAGACACACACACACGACACACGCTGGTGCCCCTGAAAATGCTGAGTAGGAAGCTTGAGACGTTGGCGTTGGTGACTGCCCTCATCAGGAAATATTTATATCCAGACGTCATATGAAATAGCACCAATATCTGGGCTTTTCCTCAACCTCAGTGCTCTTTGGTTATGAAAATAAGTACAGGATTCTAGGTGCCTTAGTTTTCTTCAACACTTTTTCAATTTTTCATGAAGCGAAACTGCCTTTTTTCCTCAGTATTGGTACCTTCATTTCTAGATGCCTAAATAACCCTGAGGAACGTGCGTCACTTGACTGAATGGCATTCTGTGCGCGGTAGCTGAAGACACATGACTTTTTAAAGAACATTCTTGGCATCTTCTGGCACCTTGGTCCTGTAACGAGGGTGATTACACAGCCTAACGTGTGGCCGTGCCATGAAGATGTCAGAAATTTGAAACATCACCACGTATCGCTGAGACCTAGTTTTGTGGGGAAATAGTAATATTAGTACTTTGAGTAATTTGCAAATGGTTGTTAATCCCCTGATGTTCCCAGGGCTGCCAACTCAGCCCAAAATGTCCTTCTCTGTAAGCTGCGTTGAGTTTTTGTCCCTTTGCGTTTTTCCCTTGTAAATGCTGTAAGTCAGACAGTCTTTAGTCAGTGGGGGCTCTAAGGAAACAAGGCTTCAACATAAGAACTCTTGCTGTTGGGGATGAGCAGTTGGGAAAATAGCTGGGTTGTTTCCTTTGCCCTGCTGCACCTGCTCCTCCATTAAAGCACCTCCCGTGCCTCAGTTTCCTCAGTGTGAAGCGGCCTCACTGAGAGCGTGTGAGGCTCAGTAGACCTGGGCAAGCATCCTGAGAGCCCCAGCTTCTGCCACTCAGCAAGGGCGAAGGCGCAGAGGGGGTGTGCGATGCGGGAGACCACACTTTGTGGAGGAACAAGAGAGTGGCCGGGGGAGGGGAGGGTGACAGGAAGAGCAAGGCCGCCTTTGTCGTCACTTCCTGGCGTCTGTCCCAGCTGCAAGCAGAGCTCTGAGAGCCACACGGAGGCCACCAGCCCCAGGGCTGCCAAGTTCTCACCGCCCCCCACCCCCATGCCTGGAAATCCTTCCTTGTTCACCCCTGGAAATATCCAGATGGAAAAGAGGAGAAGCCACCTCGGGTGCCACTCTGCTGTCTTCGTGAGAAAGCTACCTCGCCTGCTGCCCAGCATGCTTCTATCCTCGTCCTGTTTCCTGCACACTCCCGTTCCTTCTCACGTGGTTTGAACGCCTTGAGCTGACTTGTCCTCTGGTGAACCTTGTGCCTCTGACAGTAATTTGTGGGGGGCGGGTGGAAGGGTGGAGGGAAGATGGGGGACGGCTGCCCTGGGCGGTGTGTCCCTGAGAAAGGAGACCTGTCGTAAGGGATTTGGGTATATCCTGAGCTTCGGGGAAGAGGAAGCCTCTCTTGAGAAAATGCCTGAATTTTTTTCTCTAGTGGGTTGGGCAGTTGGCTCAGCATGATCACTGAAGTGTAAGCAAAACCCTACTCAGGAAAGCGGGAGAGAGAAAAAGCCACATGAGAATTCAGTGATTTTTGCTATGCCCAACCAGAGACAGAACATTCTAGCTCCAAACAGCCAAAGACTGGAAATTCAGCCATAGATCTGAACGTCTCGTGCTACTGAGGTCGGGTCCCTAAATGATGGGCTGAAATTTTTAGCTTTTATCTAATATTTGAATCATTTAAACGCAGGGCAAGTCAGGTTTCCTTGGGTCCCTAAATCACTGCTTATAAACAAAATAACCCGAAAGGAATCATTCAAAAGATGCCCCCCGCCCCGTCTTTTCATTTTCACTGAAAATCTCTTGACTGGAAATTTCTCCAATGAGAAAGGAGGTCCTGAGACATCTGGCCTGATTTAAGCACAAATAGGAGCAAAAGACCCTCTCTAGTGTGAATTCCCAGGACTTGGGTAGAAAGTTCTAGAGCGGCAACTCGAGTTCCTTCAGGAGAGAAGGGAATGCAGCAGCTTGACGCTAGAATTTTACCTTTCCTCAGGCAGGATGTCGCGGTGTAATAGCTGCTTCTACGGGTAAAGGCACTGCCCTGTAGTTTGCCTCATTCAATGCCGGAATGTAAAATTCCACCACTTTTGTATGATTATTCGTGTAGCTGACAGCTTTGAGTCAATACTCGGATAGCAAAGCGTTAGTGTGTTGTATCAGACAACCATTTCAAATCTGCATCTCGGTCTTTGGAAAGTTGCTGGCAACTCGGGAGCCTCCTGATCTCCCACCAGAACGTTCCAGTGATCTAGTTTCAGCAGCCACAGAGCCAAGTGACAGCGCCTTCATCTTCTCTTACAGGAATTGGTCTTAGGAACAATTCAAGAATTGAAGAGTAAAGAGGACAATTCTGTACAGTTGGTTTATGCTTTAAAAATGCCCATATTGACCATTGATTAAAGTGCTGTGTTTAGTAGGCCCAATACTATCTTCATTTTTATCTAGTTATCCTATATTAGAATAGCTGAAGTTCATTTTCATTATGTGATTTTCATTTTGGGCTTCCCTTTGTGCATTCAGATAAGGTTATAGAGAAAGTCCAGAATCTGTTGATGGTCACTATTTAAGTCAAAGGATCTGTAACGGTTCCTTAAGCATCAAAATTACAAACACTACTAATGATGAAATTGTGTGCTCTTATCTGTGTAGTTAAGTAGATAAAAATCTTAACCCGAGCAATGAATACCGACCAGTGGCTTTAGCCAGGCTCGCTTCCTCCCAGTTTCCTTACCAGAATTTGTGACCACTTTTCCCTAGGAAATGCCAGTGGCCCCCCACCAAGAAGGTCAGCTCTCCATGCCCGTGGGGGGCTCACCTCCTAGGCCTGCTTCTGAGGTGTCTGGAAGCAGGAGCCTCACACTGTGCTCTGGTCGTTGCCCACATCTGCTAAGGAAGTGCAGTGCTCAATCCCCGTCCTCCTTCTCCCTCTATCTTGTTTAAGACTAAAATTTGCTCCCACGAAGCTGTATTTATTGTATTGCAAATGAACAAAATTCCACATTCAAATAGCAAAAAACTCAATAATGAGTTATTTTGGCAAGCTATTAAGAAGGCGTGGAGAACACATCTGATACTGAGGATTTGTTTTGGGGGTTTATGTATTTTGTCTGAGTCTAAAACCTGCATGTGAAAAGGCAATGGACTCAGGGACTACTTATTTTACTGTGTGGAGATTTTGCTGCTTGTATCATTCATGTGAGACTCACTCAGCACAGATTCTAGAACGGGAAACACCTTCCTGGACTGTGACAGAATCAGCCTTAAGGATTTGTGAGAATAAGCACGTTTATAGTTAAAGGTGACTATTAATTCATCAGTGAGATTACCTTTTTTATGTCTTGACATTCCTTGAATTCAACATTACTGACGCAAAACTATCCCACTGTCTCTTTCTTGAACTTCTTTTTGAGTAAAGTGTTGTCATTTTTCGTGTGTTAGTGTTCTGTTAGAAATATCATCAACTAGGCATAAGCTAAACTCTTCCTCCACCTGAGCTACTAGAATGAATGACAGCATCTTAAAAAAATAAGCATCCATTTGAGAATGCTCTTGGCAGAAAAGATTGTGTCATTTTAAAGTGAAAAAGAAGTGAAACAACCTGTGATAGAGCCTAAAATATCCTTGCTAAGAGTGTTTTTTTTTTTATTTTTTATTTTTTGCAGTCAAATCTTTGGTTACTATCAAGCAATACACAAATGTAAGCTATTACTCTGGGACATAGTTCAAACTCAAACAGCTGGCAAACATTTAAAATACTCAATTCTGAAGGCTAACAAGCTATTTTTAGCTCACTGCATTCCTTTTCTCTCCTTTTTTGAAATTTAATTTCAATCAAGCAAGTGATACAGGAATAAATTCTTGTATTAAAGAATGTGTACAACACAAATAAGTCAAAAGTTCCCCGTGATTCCCATCTAGTTCCACCCATAGAGAGCCACTCTTGTCAAATTGGTAGGTCTCTGTCGATGTCTGTTTTATTTGTGTGTGTACATGATACCTTCTCTTCTGTATTCTGTAACTTGATTGTATCATTTCCCAAGTCTTGGGCATCTTTCCAGATAAAGATCTATCTCATTATTTTGAACTTCCGCACAATAGTTCCATAGGATGGTATCCCACAGTTTATTTAACATCTGCTATTGATGGACATTTGGATTGAACCATTACATTTTTTTTTTTT
>JAQZBX010043859.1:0-21539 GCA_029593785.1 Cabassous unicinctus
GATTTATTTATTTATCCCTTCCTTGTTGCTTGTGTTTGCTGTGACAATTTACTGTGTTTTTTCTGTGTCTGTTTATTTCCCCCTTGCTGTGAGGTCTTGCTGCATCAGCCCACAGCGCCGCACAGGCCGGCCTGCCCTCACAAGGAGGCCCCGGTAAGTGAACCCGGGGTCTCCCATATGGTAAACGGGAGCTCTATGCTTCTTCTGATGGTTATTTTCATTCTCCAAAGATGTAATGAAAACCCATATCAGAGTTTTATACCGTGATGGATCAACTACCACTTCCCTGTGCCTTCTTCATTTAAACTTTCCTATTCTAATTCCTTCTCATTCTGTTTCCCTTCTTCTGGTTCCTATTACTCCAAATAAGATATTAACATATCTTCCTTGCCATCACATGTTCAGAATCTCCTCTGGAGATCTTGTCTGTCATTCTCCCTCTTTACCTACTGGACCCTCATTCCGGACATTTCCTTCTACTCAGGGTCTCCTGATTGCACTTTTACAGGCCTAGCTCAATGCCTTTGCTGCTTTCTACCATTTCTTTTGAAAAGAAACGAAATTTAAAAATATAGAATATTATATCTATCTGTCGTTCTCTTCGTATTAAAGTCTATTCAACAATTTTCTAATCCTCCTTGTAAATATGTCAGATTTCTCCATGACTCTTTGCCCTCAAGTATCAATTTAGTTACTTTTTTCATGCATTTCTCACAGTTTCTATCCATGTGTCCTTGAGGAAATTACTTACCCTCTCAGTGGCAAGGTTTTCTCAGATATAAAATAGAAATATAATTGTAACTGTTTTGTAAGGATGTTGTGAGGCAAAATGTGTCAATACACAGAAAAGGCTAGAGCTGAACTTGATACACAGAAAATACTTGATTTGTATGATTGATAGTTTTTCTCTTTTAAAAATGCCTCAATTATTTATACATTATTATTGATTAAATTAGTTTTGTGTGGCTGCTTTAAGAAATTAAAAGAAACTTGATAATTCTGAATACCAGAATTCAATTCTCTCACAATTTTGGAAGCCAGAAAATTGAAATCAGTATCACAAGCCTGAAATCAAGGATTCTGTAAGGCCACACTACTGGAATCTCTCCAGGAGAGTATATATTCTATACCTCTACCAGCCCATGGTGGTTGGCAAAATTCTTTGTTTTAAGATTTCATTACTCCAGCTTTCAAGTCCAGTATCTTCAAATTATTCTATGCTCTGCCCTTTCTTGCATTTTCCTTGGTGTGTCTGTCAAATTATCCTGCCTCCCTTTTATTGGGATACATGTGATTGCATTTTTACCTAATCTGAAAACCTAAGGTAATACCTCCATCTAGAATTAACCAAACTACAAAGTCTCATATGAGTTAGCATGTATGTGTCCCAGAATTTAAGACCAGGTATTTTCAGGCTGTTATTCTGTAGTGTGTTTTTTCAACCCCAATTGTACTCATTTAATCCACATGCAAAATATATTGTCCTCATCCCAACATGCTCAAACATCTAAACAAATTACATCATCAACTCAATTCCCAAACCTCATCTAAATATCATCTCCTGAACACTTTCAAGTCACCATCAAAATTGTCTAAATCAGATATGTATTACATTCTCAGTAGGATCAATTCTGGGACAAAATTTATTTCTCTCTGTGGACCAGTAACTAGAAAAGAGGTGTACTGATTCTAGAAAACCATGATGGGGAAGCCATCATCTAAATATTTCAGTCATTCTAATTCTAATAGGGAGAGAATGGAAGGAAGCAGGGAAGCACTGCTCCCAAGCACTTTTGAAATCCTGAAGTTCTGTTAAGGTTCATTACCTGGGAGTCATCTTTGTGGCCTGTGGATTTTACCTTGAACTCATGGCTCTACCCTCTGGACCTCTGGCCTTGGCCTCTGCACCCAGGTCTCTGGACTCTGAGCCCATGTCTGTGATATCTGTGCCTGCAGATCTGGCCATGGTCTTCATTTGTGGTAGACTGAATTATATAAATACTCTTAATCATTGACAGTTTTCTTGTGGGTGTGGACTCAGGGTAGATAGGATCTCTTGAATGTGTTACTTTGGTTAAGGAGTGGCCCACCTGTGTGAAAGGTGGCCTTAATGCAGATTACTGGATTCCATTGTAAGCATGAGAAATTCATTTATAGCTATAGAAGCCACAGAGAGGAGCCAGAAGATGGAAGTGAACAGAAACCAGAAGAGAAAGAAGAGGACAGCTCTATGAATGCAAGACAGAGATAGTTGCCAAGGAATCTCAGGGATCTCTGCTGGCCAGCATTGGAATATTATAGAATTTTGGGAGAAAGCAATGCCTTGCTGATGTCACAATAGTGGACATCTCCTGACCTCAAAACTGTGAATCCCTAAATTCCCACTGTTCAAGACATCCCATTCTGTAGCACTTATGATAGCACCCTGGCAAAGTAAGGTATCACACTTTATTTTTCTTCAATGGTTGGCTGTATCTGCATAGGTCTATCAATATGTAGAATTTTGTAATTCCAATAGCCTTCTTTAATTTTGCCCTCTTATTGTCCATTTCAGCTCAGCTAACAGTGTTTTTGATAATATAACATTCTCAAAAACCATGTGGTTTAGGAGGGTACAAACTAATAATGTGGGGAGGGAGTATAGATAAGGAGTATGAAATATCATAAATCCTGATGATGTCTAACAGAACTTTCACCTAAATTTGAAAGCTTTGCTTACAACTGGATTCTATCAGAGGGACATGGTTTTCTACAAGACACAAACACAGTAGCATTCAATAAATGGAGACTTTGGAGTATTTCCAATTCATCACAATATCTTCAAATATATTTCTACATATTTTCTTTTAAAAATATGCATAGTTTGAAAACAATTTCATACACTGAAATAACTGTTGACTTAATGTTGTCTGTTTATTCAACAGGAACTTTTAAGTGGCATCACTCTGCTTCTCTCAGAGTGACTTTGCTGCAAAGTGGTATAAAAAGTCAGATTTTGGGATATGTGTGTTCCTGACATAGCTACATGGAAGCTTCTGAGAAGTCTATAAGATAAGACAAGCTAGGATCAATTCAATCTAAAATTCAATTTAAAAATGGATGAAATCTATATGGGTAGTTAAAGATATTCTTCTTGAAAGTCAGGTTGAATAATGTAACTACAGTGAATTATGCATCATTTTACTAGATGTTAAAAAATAAATAAAATATAATTACAAATTTAATACCTGATATCAAGGGAAATAATACCTGTAAGTCCTCTGGGCATTTCACAAGGTTTTATATCATTAGATAAGGGGGTCCTCCACAATTCTTTCCTGGATATTCCCATCTCTGTTCCTGGCCTATCCTTTTTGGTTCACGTGATCCATGAGGCACATACCTAATCTCCTTTACACTTGCAAAAGTTGTCAAGTTGCACATGACCTTATCTCTAGATCTGTCTTTGTTTAGAGTTAATATCTTAATTATAGCATCTTTTGCAGTCTAGATTGGTGGAGAAATCACCTTAATCACAATTCCTAGTTCTGTTTTGCGTAACAGTTTTTTCTTCAATTTACCTTTCTTCCTGTGTTTTACATACACAGCAAGAACATGGTACATGACTTGTACACTTTGTTTAGAAATCTCCTAGTCTAAGAATACAAGTTTATTGATTTCAAGTTCTGCTTTTCACACAAAAACTGTCAGACATAATTCAGCAATTTTCCGCCTCTATATACAAGGATTGTCATCCTTCCCATTTAAGGTAACAGTTCATTTCTTTCAAAGCCCTCAACAGAAGCAGCTTCAATGTCTACATTTCTACTAACATTCTGCTTGAAATAACCTAGGTTTTTATCAGATGCCTCAAAATTCTTCCAATCTTTACCTATCATCCATTTCCAAAGTCACCTCCACGTAGTTCGGTATTTGTTAAAGCAGCAGCCCACACTTGGTACTAAAGTCAGTCAATATTCCATCAGAGAAATAGAACTTAGGACTTATGTTAAGAGAATTATTGAAAGGAATTCTTATTTGATTGTTGGGGCTGATTGATTCACCCTTCAAGGCTTCTGATTTCTGTCTTCCTTTTTTAAATTACCTCCTTATTTTCTATTTGTGGACAAATATCCCTCTTATAAGAAATTATGTGATGGTATTTGGGGTCCAGGGTTATGATCTAGGTAATACTCCCATCTAAAGATCCTAACTTAATCACATCTGCAAAGATTTTACATATTAGTTAACAAAAACAGGTTTTCAGGTTTCAGATCTGATTGTTTTATAAGGTCTCATTCCAATGACTACAAACATACAAAACTATTTCTTCAGACCTAATGAGTTTTCTAGCTATGAAACCAATTTATATTTTTTGACTCCATTTCTTACCTTACCTTGTCTTGAATACTGTGGCACATCTTCCTTTTTCACATTCTTCGCAATGAGGGACAGCATGATTCTTATACCAAATCAAATTCACATTTTTCCTATTTTCACCAGATTATAATTACATTGAAATATATTCAATGATCAAAATGATTATCATTTGTGATATGCTATGCATAGTTCAGTAAATCCTAATAAAATTAATGGGTAGTAGATTTTAGTGTCATTCTGAATGCTACTGCAGCTGCTTGCTTGATACAATGTTGGCTCCAATCCATGACTGCTGAGCGAGGCTACAAAGAAAAATCTGGGGCCATGAATGAATATAGTTTCCAAATTCAGGGAATTCTGACAATTTCAATGGAATGTAGCCCAAAATTCATATTGTTAACAAGTTTCCCAGCTGATTCTCATATGCATCTAATCTGGGAAAGTGTGACCATACCTGATGATTCTGAGACCTTTGTCATTACTTTTCTGTGGTTGAGTTCAGTCCTGGATAGGGTTATATTAGGCTTACCTGAAACTGTCCTGGTTACTATGAATGGTCCATTTATCTTCTCTATTTAAGCCTTTTGTCTAAAACATTTTATATCCTAATAATATATTATTAATAATTGAATTAAAATAAACCAGTATGATTTTATGGACTCTTTTATTGTTTAAACTACAAACTTCTGCCATGGTCTTCATTTAAGAGATTTATGTTTGGTAGATAGAGAAAACTCTTAATTTTAACAAGTTAAATTTGCAACTGATGAGCAATAATGTACCTCACTTTTCTTGGCCTTTGTCCATTTCATCTTTGCAAGTGTTCCCGATCTCAGATGTGATATGGGAAGTATGTCATGGTGCTGTCCATCAGCCTCTTGCTCTACTAACCATTTGCGACTCAGTCTGTGTTTTGGTCTTCTACGTGCACAAAGTGGCCATGTGGCTAATCAGTGGGTTTCCTAAATTTCTGGGAGTGCTCTATCAAAATATCACAAACTGAGTGCCTTAAGTCAACAGATTTATACTCCCACAGTTCTGGAGGTTAAGGATCTTGAAATCTTGGGTTGTGCAGGTCCATGTTTCCCCTTAATGCTGTATTGGAGAATCTGTTCCATGACTCTGTCTTCACTGCTGTCTTTGGCTTACCACCAGTCTATGGCGTTCTCTGCCACACTGATCGCATGACATCTGCCCTCTGTCTGTCCATCTGTGTACAATTTCCTCTTCTTAAAAGGTTACCAGGCATATTGGATAAGTGTCCACCTTAGTCCAACATCTTCAAAATCCCATTTCCCTATATGGTCACATTCAGGTAACTTTCTGTTAGGACTTGAACATATCATTGTGTGGGATATAACTAGATCTGTAACACTGGGGTATTAGAAAATGTAGGGAATTACAGATTAGTTATATGTAAAACATGTTTGGGTAATGTAATCTCAGCATTCTTGCTTTAGAAGAAATAGAGGACAGTGCATAGACACTTGCTACAGTGGTTTTGTCATTGAGTGCATTGTGTAAAGTTGTGACTTTATTTAATTGTTTGGTAATAGTTGTTTTTATTCCATACACAAGCATTTTAGGAACAATGAGATAAAAAATGAAAGTGCATCTTTCACAACCCACTACTGATTTTTTCCTCAACCATTAGAAAATAATAAATATGAAACAGGCAAAAAAGTTTATTGATATTTACTTTATTTCATGGAGCTGACCACATGAAATCAAGAAGACAAGAATCTGTTAAAAAACATAAGCATGCAATTCATGTATAAGTGTTTATTTTAAGGTATGGGACATGACTAATTTTACTATGTTTAGCTATTGAAAGTTCATTTATGTACTGCTATAAATTATGATGTTTCTTTTAGATAAATTAAGGGTTCTTAAGAAATAATTTTGCTGATTTTGATTCTTTCTTTTCCTGTATAGAAAATTGAAGTAATATCTTCTATGGCTTGCTCCATTAATATTAGGATAATTTTGCAGACAGACAAAAGATATGAGTTTTCTATTAGTAACTTATCCTTTAAATAGAAAATTAATTAATTTCTATAATGATTTACTTTTTTTTATGTAATACATTATATTCTAGAAAAGATTTGGAAATTCATTCTGGTGGTAGTGAAATATCTGATATTATAGTGAATATTTTTGTAAATTCAGGTGAAGCCCTCAATACTAATGATTACTAATTTATTTTAGTGATTGTTTAAAACAAATTCTCATAACAAACAATTGTCAATTGTGGTAAAAATAATTTTTCCAACAAATTATGAAATTTAGAGTGTGGCAACTAGAAATTGATCATGGTTCACAAATGTTTATAATTATCTAAATTTCTGTGACATTTTCTTAAATGAAAGAGAAAATGCAATGGCAAAAAATTTGCTGTTATATATTAACTAGTCATTTATGAAGCACCCAAAACGTATGTTGCAGTCCTAACTAAGCTTCAGTATCTCAGAATGTGCCCTTATTTGGAACTGGGTCCATTGTAGATTGGGTTAGTTAAATAAATGTGCGGTCACCGTGGAGGAGATGGGACCCCATTCTAAGACACTCCTAGTCCTGATAAATAGGAGGAAATTTTACAGACACAGCCACAGGGAAGAAGGACAAGTGAACATGGAGAAGGAGATTGTCGTTAATCTGATACCGCCAAAACTAGAAGACAGTCATGGAATAGATTCTTTCTAGAGAATGCACATAATGCATAGCCCTGCCAATGCCCTGATTTTTGATTCCAGCCTTCAGAACTGTGAGGCAATAAAATTCTTTTGTTTTTCAGCCACCCAGGTGAATGGTGTCCGTACACATTCACTTGTATATTTGTACACATGCAAATACCCAAGCACTATCACATGCATACACAGTATAACTGAATAAGCAAATTTTATGTAAGTAGATGTCAATCAAAAATGAAAGAATTCAGTACACACCTATTCTCTTCGCTGCCTATTATGAGCTGGTTTTCATAAAATTTTGAGCCTTTGAAAAAGTGCATAAATCAAATTAAGTGGTAATGAACATTAATAAAGAACTTTGTGGAAGAAAGTTCTCTAAATTTTGTGCGAATATTATTCAAAATCAGGGGGAAATCTTTAATCCAGTGATAAAATGGTGTGCCAAAAATTTCAACTGTTCATTTTTATGTGAATTGCAAATAGGAAAAAAAAGTTTGTGAAGTTTGATACCAAGGTAGGAATTGAAACACTTAAAGTTGTGAGCTCCAACAATATTTTAATTTTGAAATTCCATTACAGCATCCTGAAATCTCTGGGTGGACAATTAGATCACAAGTTCCTTCAATTTTGTTGAATGACAATATTTTGCTAACCATTGGATTTGTATGTGGAATTGTTTCCCATTTTCTAGAATCAAATCATACACTTTCTCAATGTAGCTCCTGGCGTGAGATATAAAAGTTTCTTTGTTTGATACTGTAGGAAATGCCCATGTTAAGATGAGTGGTAATTTTTTCTTACAAATTAGAGAAGAGTGATTCTGAACTTAGCAGAATAACTTTACTGTTCTTATGTAGTTAAGTTTTTGTAAGGAGTTTTAGCAGAAAACAAAGGTGTGGAAATTAATTTCCTTTAAGACATATATGCACAAGAGTATCTGGGAAAACCTTGACATACACCAGTTCTCCAAATGCCCTAGTTTGAAGAGGGCTGCTATAAATGAGAAGCATTTGGAATGAGCAAAGAAAAATTAGATCTCACAGAAGCATAGTCCCATCCAGTGTTCAATTAGATTTACAAATATATCTATGTGTGTGTTTTTACAATATAATTTATTTTTGAATTATTTTAGATTTACAGAAATCTGCAGAGGTAAGACAGAGTTTCCATTTGCCCTACTCCTGTTTCCCCAAATATTAATATTTCATGGAACCATGGTGCATTTATACATCTAAAATAATAGATAGAACAACTAGACTGAGGATAAAAAAGAAAGCAGTGCACTTGAACAATATGATTACAAACTAGACCTAACAGACATATAAAGAAAATTGCACCTGAAATCAGCAGTATATACATTCTTCTAAAGTGTTCATGGATCTTTCTCCAGGAGACACCACATGTGGAATAAAAAACAGGTCTCAATAAATTTAAAAAGATTGAATATACACAGCACTTTCTTGCACCAAAAATGGAATGGAGCTGGAAATCTATAATAGGCAGAGATGGGAGTATTTGTAATCCTACAGTCACCGAACAATACATTTTAAAACAGTCAATTGGTAAAAGAAGAAATTGCAAGAGAAATTAGTAAATGTCTAGAGATAAATGAAAATGAAAACACAGCTTATCAACACTGAGAAGATACAGTGAAGGAAGTTTTGAAAGTGAAATTTATAACCCTAAATAAGTATATTAAAAAGTACAAAACAGCTAAAATCAAATACCTAATTGAATCCCAGGAGGAATGAGTAATAGAACACCATCTCAATTGCAAAAAGCAGAAAGAAAGAAAGAACAAAGGTTAAAGCAGAAAAAAATGAAGTTGAGAATTAAAAAATATATATACAGAAAATCAACAAAACCAAATCATGGTTCTTTAAGAAAATCCATAAAATTGAAACACACTTAGACTAACAAAGACAAAAGAGAAAAGATTCAAATAAATAAAATCAGAAATAAAGTGAGGGGCATTATGAATGACAGCAAATAAATAAAACGGATCATAACAGGATATTATGAAAAACTTTGTCCCAACAAATTAGACAACCCACATGAAATGGACAAATTCTGAAAAACAGAAAAAACTACATTGACTCTACAAGGAGTCAACAAACCAATCACAATAAAGAAATGGAATTAGTCAAGAAAAATTTCCCAAGAAAGAAAACTCCAGGAACAATGGCTTTACAGGGAAATTCTATCAAACATTTCAAGAAGAATCAAGAACAATTCTGTTTAAACCCTTCCAGAATATTGAAGAGGAGGCAACATCACCCACATCATTTTACAAAGCAAACATCGCCTTAATACCAAAACTAGCTAAAGATATTACAAAACAAGAAAATTACAGATCAATCACTCTAATGAACATAGATGCAAAAATTCTCAACAAAATACTTGCAAATCAAATCCAACAGCATATTAAAAGTATTACACACCATGAGCAAGGGGGATTTATTGCTGGTGTGCAAGAGTGGTTCAATAGAAGAAACCCAATTAACATAATTCACCACACTAACAAGTCAAAGGGAAAAAACTTCATGAACATCTCCATTGATGCCGAAAAGGCATATAACAAAACCCAGCACCCTTTCTAGATAAAAGTACTTTGTAAAATAGAAATAGAAGGAAAGCTCCTCAACACGATATCGGGCATGCACGAAAAATACACAGCCAACATCATTCTCAATAAGGAAAGTTTGAAAGCATTCCCTCTAAGATTTCGTACAAGGCAAGGATGCCCCCTGTCACCACTTTTATTCAACATTGTATTAGAAGTTCTAGCTGAAGCATTTCAATGACAAAAATAAATAAAAGGCACTCACATTGTAACTGAAGATCTAACACTCTCATTGTTTGCATATAACATAATCATATATTTAGAAAATTCTGAAATAACTATGACAAATTTATTAGACCTAGTAAATGAGTTCAGCAAAGTGGCATGATATAAGTTTAATAAGCAAATTCAGTAGTATTTCTAGACACTAATAACAAGCAGTCTCAATTTTGGTTACTGCATGCATGGAATAGCTTCTTCCAGCCTCTCATTTTCAATCTCTTTTGTCCTTAGGCCTCAGGTGAGTCTTTTGGAAAAAGCATGTAAAGAGCTTATATTTTCTTATCCATTCTGCCAATATGTGTCTTTTGATTGGGGCATTTAAGAAATTAACATTCAATATTTCTCTAATTATTTTTAAAAAAATTGCGTTTTTTTTTAGAATTTTTTAACAGATTCTTAGATTACATAAATATAAAAAATATGTGGAGGATTCCCATATGCCGTACTCCCCATACCTTCCACATTTTCCCATATTGGCAACACCTTCTATTAGTGTGGCACATTCATTGTAATTGATAAACACATTTTGGAGCATTGCCAATAAGCATGGATTATAGTTTACATTGTAGTTTACGCTCTCCCCTAGTTAATTCTGTAGGTTATGGCAGGATATATAAGGGCCTGTATTTCTCATTGTAATGTCATTGAAGACGGTTTCCAAGTCCCAAAATTGCCCTTGTATTACACATGTTTTTCCCTTTCTCTACCACCAGAAACTCCAATGGCCACTACCTCCACATCAATGATCTTTCTTCCATTGCTAGAATCACAACAAGTGTATAGTAGGATACTAGTAAGTCTACTTTAGTCCATAGTTTGTTTATTCCCTAATCCTGAAGACTCTGTGATGTTGATGCCTACTACACCTTTAATAGAGGGGGTGGTTGATTCCATATGGCCAATGGATGGGAATCTCTTGCTTGCAGTTGTAGACACTCTCGGTGCCTTGGTATGTTGTTTGTCCATCATCTCTTACTTGTTAGCTGTCCTGGGAGAGTCCAATGAACTAGAGAGTAGGTGTTGCAACTCCGTTGAGATTCAGTGCCCAGCTGGCACATGGACAGCCCCAAAATTTAAGTCTCTTGGATGTACACTTACCAACTCTATTACTAATTATAGGTTCAAATTGAAGCACAAAAGAGCCATGTATAGGGAAAACAGCTGAATCCAACTCTGTCACACTGGGGACCATAAATTCCTAAAGAGGGACCACTGGCAAGGTACCTACTTCCTGAGATATCTGCCCTGACAATAGAGTCTGGAAATCTCCATAGCCCTCAGGAGCCCCTCTATTTAGGGTAGTATCTACTTTGGTTTTGAATGAGATCCAGCTGAGACATACATAAGTGTTATCCTGGCACTATCTCTGGGCTCACTTTGAAGTCTCTTAGCCATAAAAACTCATTTGTCTTTACCTTTTCCCCCTTTTGATCAAGGGCTTTTTTTCCAGTTGCTTCACTTGTTAGTACTTAGTAGCAATCCCTCCGTGTCAGAGAGACTCATCCACGGGAGTCATGTCCCATGCTAGGAAGAAGGTACTCCATTTATAAGCTGAGTTCAGCTTAGAAAGAGGCCACTTTTGAGCAACAGGGAGGTTCCCAATAAGTAACTCTTAGGCACCCTACAACATTAGCTAAGTTTCAATTTCAAGAAAAAAGTCTCATAAGTACAGTCATTAATATCAAGGGTCCATCAGTGGACCATCTTCCTTCACTATTCATTGCCCCTGTACTTGGGGGATTCTTGTTTTTCCATTATAGAATGTGGCTCAGCTCCTGTGATGGTTAGGCCAATGTGTCAACTCGGCCAGGTAATTGTGTCCAGGTGTTTGGTCCAGCAAGCACTGGGCTAATTGTAATACAAGAGCATTTATGGACTTCGATCACCAGTGAGTTTACTTCATGAATGGCTGATTACATCTGCATCAATCAGGGAGATTCCATCATTAATGGGTGATGCTTTTATCCAATCAGTTGAATGCCTTAAAAGGGGAAGTGATTTCAGCATTCAGAGAGAATTTCCCAGCTCGTCGTTGGATAGTCAACTTCTCCCAGAAACTCATTAAGGACTTTTCATTGGATTTTCATTGGAGCCCCTTGTTTGCAGCCATCCTGTCGATCCTGGACTTGTGCATCCCCACGGTCACATGAGAGACTCTTATAAAATCTCATATTATTGACAGATATCTCCTGTTGATTTTGTTTCCCGGGAGAACCCTGACTAATACAGCTCCCCAGGATGGGAATTTGATAATCTTTTAGTTAGTGTGTGAATCTCCACATACTGTGATAATGCCCCATGAACATTTGAGAACATAATATTTTTTCATTATCTTTTATATCCCAACTTTTTAATTTATTATTTTTTAATTTTTCTGTATTTTATATCTTATGTATAAAACTATCATTATTTCATTTTATTATTAATTGTATTGGGTTATTTTTTTGGCTTCATTTTGACGAAGTTTTGGTTCAAAGAAGTGTTTCAACTCTGGCAGGGAAGGATCATTGGTTTGGGGTATTAGTGATGCGGGATGCATGGGAGGAAGTTCACCTGAGCATACATCTCAGGCATAAATTTCCTTTTAAAGAAGTTTTAGATTACACAAAAAGTACATCAAATATGGACATTCCCATATAACTCCAACATCTTTCCCTGTCACATACTTCCATATTAACAACATCTCCAATTAGAGTGGTATTTGGTTGCAACTGATGAATACATATTGAAGCATTGCTACTAGCCATGGCCTATAGAATACATTATAGTATACATGTTGCACCTCAAAATTTTATAAGTTTGTTAAAATGTATAATGGCCTGAATCTGCCATTGCAGTATCATGCAGAACAATTGCAATGTCCCAAAAATGTCATGTTACACCTATTCTTCCCTCTCCATCCCCTCATAACCTCTGGAGCCCACTGTCTTTATATCAATATTACAAATTCTCCAATTACTAGAGTAATAATAAGTCTACTTTGGTTGATATTTGCATTTCCCCCTTACACTTGTTTATTCCTCAATCTTGGGGCTTTTGCAATTGTGATGCCTATTCTACTTCTGACTGAGAGCGGGCTGAGATCCCCTGGGGGAGATGGATGGAAGTGTCTTGCTTTATTTGTAGATACTCACTCATATATTTTGGATGGACATTGCCCATCATCATCATCATTTTCTTTCTGGTCTTGGGTGAGTCTGATGAACTGGAGAGTAGATGTTGTTTCCAACTTTGCTGAGATTCTGGCTCAACTGGCTAATGAACAGACTGAAGATTTAAGACTTTGGGAAAGATATTTAATGGATAAAGCGGTAATTATAGGTTCAGATAAATTGGGAAGAAGACCCATGTGTAAGGAAATTTTAAATGAGTGTAACTCAGTTACATTAAAGAGATAGGTTAATATATAATCCAAGGTAAAGCCCACCGACAGGGTGTCAATTTGCTGGGGTTGCCTGCACTGCTGATAGTGTCCAGATGTCTTTAAAGCCCTTGTGAGCTCTTGAACTGTAAGTCAACTATTTGTAAAGTCCTTAAATACCTTTGCATGAAAATGGCTTTAGAGTTAAAAAATTATTTGGTCACATACTCTTATAAAATTTGGGCCAAAGTTACACATTTTCTTCTCTTCCTCTCTCTTCTTGTCTCTTCCCTTCCTTGGTCTAATCTTCTCTAATCTTCTTTCTTTCTTTTATTATTTTGCTCTAGCATGTATTATTATTTCACCAAGATTCCTGACGTGAGGAACAAAGCCTATCATTTCTGGAAACTGAACCCATTTATATCCAATGATATGGGAAATTGTAAATTCGGGAATGATAAAGAACGTTGTGGCAAAATCAGGGTAATGGGGAAAAATTTAAGAGTTTTACCAAAGGAAAAGGGCACACACTTTTAACTGTGCAAAACTTCATCATTTCTACTTCCCTCCACCTAATCCAGTACACAAAGTGCCAAAGTTTCACCTCCACTTTTACTACCATGGCTTCTTTTAAAGAAACTTATTTTAAAAATGAAGCCCTTGATATGAAAGGATTATCAGATGCCCCAAAACAGTCTAGGAATTCTTTCTTCCTGCTAAACATCAGTAATCCCAAGCATTGATCAATAGAGCAAGAGGTCTAGATTAACACTCTTGGCAAGATGATAAGGCCAACAGATGGAGCTGAAGGACACTTCCGATGATCAATGGTTAGCTTCTCTTGTAAGGTACAGGACCTCTGAGCTATTCAATTTATTTGCCAAGGTCCATCTCTCATTGGAAGTATTAACACAGATCTGGGCCAATTCAATACCGTATCCTCAGGAAGCAATGAGAATTATAGGTAATTAAAATACACAATATCAGAAACCAAGTTTTTCTATTTTAATGAAAATATAAAATAAAGTTATTTCTCAGTTCTTCTTAGTCAAATGACAAATTGAAGACCATTCACAGGGAACATTGACTGATATTCTGGTGTTTTGAGTTTCTCTTCTTAGCAGGAGGAGGTAGAAAGATTCAGTACAGAAAGAACAGATTAGAAAATGTATTGATGGTCATTGGATCACATGATTCAAGGGCCCTGCACCTCATCTAGATGGCATACAGTGCTAAAACATACAGTACTTGCTCTATTCAGCCTAAATAGTCGGTTTCCAATCAGCTTAACTGTCAGGACATGAGATCATAAGGAGATTTGATAAACATGGTAACATCCGTGTGTCTGAACACAAACAGAATCTCAGAAGTCATTGTGCATTTCAGCTCCATGTGCAAGTTCCATGCAGTTCATCAGCTTGCTTCCCTGGATTATAGAAAAGGCAGGTCATTATAAAGAACTTGCAGAGGAAACACTCTTTTCTACTTTTTTAATGATGAGAGTTTCTTTTTCTATTCAAATTACAGATGTTTCTGGCCAAATTTTTTTAAAGGGTGTCCCAGGACCCAAGGCCACTAGGAAAATGTCGAAAATGTAAGGGCAGTTTTCCAGGAGATAAGATCATCCAGAGATTTAAGGGATGATAAGATGGAGCCTGTCTATACACAAATGAAATTGCATTGGCCACTTCATTAAGAAAGCAGGAGACCACCAACTGTTTGCCAAAGTCTTGTAGATCAGGAAGCAGCATGTGGCTCCAACATATGTCACCACACAGCACTGCAGGTGCCCCAGCCATGGCCCAAGCAAAGCACTTGCTAAACCACCAAGGGGCTGGATCCAGGGATGGAGAAGCCCTGTCTGTAGAGGTAGGAGCTGCAGAAGGGCAGGGAAGCAGAGGCCTGGGGCTCCTTCCTGGGCTCTCTAAAACCTCCAAGTCTGGAAGGAACCACACCGACCTGCTGCCAGCCCCCTTGCCCCAGCCCTGTCTTGGCCCATGGAGAGGTCACATCGATAGCAAGTACAGGGACAAGGTGTAGCCTGCAGAGTCCAGGAGGAAGAGAACAGGTGCCCAGGTCATCGTCAGCAACCCCACCAGCCTAAATGTATTTTTAATTTAAAGTAAAATCTCTTCATTAGATCTATTACTTGTTTTTAGTTTTAGAGATTATAAGTTCATATTAGAGCTTGTGATTTGCCATAAAATTAGACTTTTCATGATATTTTTAACTTTTATTTCCATTGGATAGTTCACCACTCACTGCCCATACAATTTTTTCCATGCTCACTGATTGCTTTGCATAGGCTTCTCCAGGCCCAGGTCAGCTGCTCATATTCTATAAATGAGGACTTTGCAATGTGAACTGAACAGCATCGTGCAGTCAAGGCCAGAAAGGTGGTTTCAAAGACTCAGGTCTTCATATCCCTGTTCCTCTGGATTTCTGGTGAGAAATTGAAAAGTGTCTCAGTGTCTTCTGAATAATATCCTTGAACAATTGAGAAATGATTTTAAGATGCAGTGGACATAATGGCTCTTTCCAAAATGGATCTAATTGAATACTGTTATTTAATTAGAAACCATTAGAAATCACATTTTAATTGATGTATTTTAATTTGTTTATGATAAACTGGTAGGAAGGTATGGTCATTGTCCATTCTGATAGCAGGGGCCAGTTGAGACATTGTGATGACCCAGTCTCCAGCCTCCCTGACTGTCTCCAGGAGACCCCGTCACCATCAGCTGCAAATCCAGACAAAGTATTAGCAGAAGCGTAGACTGGTACGAACAGAAACCAGGACAGGCTCCTAAATGCTCATCTATTATACACCTGTACTGTCATCTGGGGTCTCTGACCAATTCAGTGGGAGTGGGTCTGGAATAGATTTCACTCTCACCATCACCAAGCCCCTGGCAGAAGATCTGGGAGGTTATGACTGTCATCAGGATAACAGCCTTCCTCCCACAGTGCTTCAGCCTCAAGCACAAATATTTATTGAGCGGTTACTCTGCCAGCTTCAAAGATCCCTCCTATTATCGTAGCTGAGGAAAAAAAATATGCGTATGCAATATGTAACATATATACTATGCCATTTTTAAGTGATAGGAAGAAAAAAAATCAGGGCAGAGGGAGGATATTGTGGCATAAGAATGAATAGCAATGTAAAAGAGTAATTTATTGTTTGCTACTACCGTGTAATATTCCACTCCCAAACCCAGTAGCATAAATCTTCAACTGTTGAGTTTTTGGTGAGCTGCGAAGTTTGTTAACATGGGCAGGCTAGACTGATTTGGCTGGGCTTACTCTTGGTTTACAGGTAGCCAGCAGGTCCCTTGTGGACTGACTGATCTAAGCTCAATTATCTTTAATTTCCTTCACATGTCTGTTAGCTGGCCATCAGCCTGGCTTTGGGTTAACTGGACCACATGTCTTTTATGACCTGGCAGACTAATTCTAGCTTCTTCTAATGGTTGTATTAATTTTCCAAAGATGTAATGAAAGCCCATATCAGAGTTTTATACCATGATGGAACAACTACATATTCCCTCTGCCTCCTTCATTTAAACATTACTATTCTGATTCCTTCTCATTCTCTTTCCCTTCTTCTGGTTCCTATTTTCCTCCAATTATGATATTAACATATACTCCTGGCCATAACATGAACAGAATCTCCTCTGGAGATCTTGTCTGTCACTCTCTCTCGTTACCTACTGGATCCTCATTCTGGATATTTCTTTCTTCTCAGGGTCTCCTGATTGTACTTTTACCGGCTTAGCTCAATGCCTTTGCTGCTTTCTACCATTTCTTTTGAAAAGAAACAAAGTTTAAAAAGATAGAATATTATCTCTCTCTGTCGTTCTCTTTGTATTAAAGTCTATTCAACAATTTTCTAATCCTCTTTGTAAATATGTCCAGTTTTCCCCATGACTCTTTGCCCTCAAGTATCAATTTAGTTATTTTTTTCCTACATTTCTCACAGTTTCTATCCATGTGTCCTCGAGGAAATTACTTACCCTCTCAGTGACAAGGTTTTCTCAGATATAAAATAGATATATAATTGTACCTGTTTTGTAAGGATTTTGTGAGGCAAAATGTGTCAATACACAGAAAAAGCTAGAGTTGGACTTGATACATAGAATATACTTTTTTGGTATGATTGATAGTATTTCCATATCTCTTTTAAAAATGCCTCAATTATTTATCCATTATTATTGATTAAATTAGTTTGTGTGGCTGCTTTAAGAAATTCAAAGAAACTTGATATCTCACAATGCCAGAATTCAATTCTCTCACAATTTTGGAAGTCAGAAAATTGCAATCAGTATCACAAGCCTGAAATCCAGGTTTCTGTAAGGCTTTAATGGAGTGTCTCCAGGAGAGTATATTCTATGCCGCTAATGCTTGTGGTGGTTACTAGAATTCTTTGTTTTGTGAATTCATTACTCCAGGTTTCAAGTCCAGCATCTTCAAATTATTTTTGCTCTGCCCTCTCTTGCATTTTGCTTGGTGTGTCTATCAAATTACCCTCCTCCCTTTTATTGGGATACATGTGATTGCATTTTTACCTAATCTGAAAACCCAAGGTAATATCTCCATCTTGAATTAAACAAACTAAGAAGTATGTCTTATATGAGTTAGCATGCATGGTCCCAGCTTTTAAGACCAGGTATTTTCAGGATGTTATTCAGTTTGTAGTGTTTTTTTTCAACCCCAATGATACTCATTTAGTCCACATGCAAAATATATTGTCCTCCTCCCAACATGCTCAAACATCTAAAAAAATTACATCATCAATTCAATTCCCAAACCTCATCTAAATATCATCTCCTGAACACTTTCAAGTCACCATCTAAATTGGCTAAATCAGGTATGTATTACATTCTCAGTAAGATCCATTCTGGAGCAAAATTTATTTCTCTCTATGGACCAGTAACTTGAAAAGTGGTGTACTGATTCCAAAATACCATGATTGGAGAGCCATAGTTGAAATGTTTCAGTCATTCTAATTCTAATAGGGAAAGAATGGAAGGAAGCAGGGAAGCACTGCTCTCAAGCAATTTTGAAATCCTGAAATTCTATTAAGTTTCCTTGCCTGGGAATCATCTTTGTGGCTTGTGGATTTTACCTTGAGCTCATGGCTCTGCCCTCTGGACCTCTGGCCTTGGCCTCTGCACCCAGGTTTCTGGACCCTGAGCCCATGTCTGTGACATCTGTGCCTGCATATATGGCCATGGTACTCATTTGTAGTAGACTGAATCATATAAATACTCTTAATCATTGTCAGTATTCCTGGATGTGGACCCCGTGGAGATAGGAACACTTGAATGTAGTTATTTTGCTTAAGGAGTGGCCCACATGACGGAAAGGGGGCCTTAATGCAGATTATTGGATTCCATTCTAAACATGAGAAATTCATTTATAGATTTAGAAGCCACAGAGAGGAGACAGAAGATGGAAGTCAACAGAAACCAGAAGAGGAATGAGAGGACATTTCTATGAATGCAAGACAGGGATAGTAGCCAAGGAATCTCAGGGATCTCTGATAGCCAGCATTGGAATATTATAGAATTTGGGGAGAAAGTAATGCCTTGCTGATGTCTCAGTAGTGGACATCTCCTGACCTCAAAACTGTGAGCCCATAATTTCCCACTGTTCAAGCCATCCCATTCTGTGGCACTTGTTATAGAAGCCTGGCAAAGTAAGATATCACACTTTATTTTTCTTCAATGGTTGGTTGTATCTGCATAGGTTTATCAGTATGTAGAATTTTGGAATTCCAATAGCCTTCTTTAATTTTGTCCTCTTACATTCAATTTCAGCAGCTGACAGTGTTTTTGATAATATAACATTCTCAAAAACCTTGTGGTTTAGGAGGGTACAAATCAATAATGTGCAAAGTGAGTATGGATAAGGAGTATGAAATATCATAAATCCTGAGGACTTCTAATAGACCTTTCACCTGAATTTGAAAACTTTGGTTACAACTGGATTGTATTATAGGGACATGGTTCTCTACAAGAGAGAAACACAGTAGGATCCAATAAATGGAAACTTTGGAATATTTCCTATTCATCACAATATCTTCAAATATATTTCTACATATTTTCTTTTAAAAATATGTATACACTGAAAAAAATTCCATACAATGTAATAACTGCTGACTTAAGTTTTCTGTTCATTCAACAGGAACTTTTAAGTGGCATCTCTCTGCTTGTCTCAGAGTGACTTTGCTGCAAAGTGGTATAAAAAGACAGATTTTGGGATATGTGTGTTCCTGACATAGCTACATGGAAGCTTCTGAGAAGTCTATAAGATAAGACAAGCTAGGATCAATTCAATCTAAAATTCAATTAAAAAATGGATGAATTCTTTGTGGGTAGTTGAAAATATTCTTCTTTAAAGTCAGGTTGAATAATGTAACTACAGTGAATTATGCATCATTTTATTAGCTGTTAGAAAAATAAATAAAATATTATTAAAAATGTAATACCTGATATAAAGGGAAATAATACCTGTAAGTCCTCTGGGCATTTCACAAGGTTTTATATCATAAGATAAGGGGGTCCTCCACAGATCTTTCCTGGATATTCCCATCTCTGTTCCTGGCCTATCCTTTTTGGTTCACATGTCCATGGGGCACATACCTAATATCCTTTTCACTTGCAAAAGTTGTCAAGGTGCACATGACCTTATCTCCAGTTCTGTCTTTGTTTAGATTTAATATCTTAATTTTAGCATCTTTTGCAATCTAGATTGTTTGAGAAATCACCTTAATCATAATTCCTAATTCTGTTTTACATAACAGTTTTTTCTTCAGTTTACATTTCCTCCTGTGTTTTACATACACAGCAAAAACATGGGACATGACTTAAACACTTTGCTTGGAAATCCCTAAGGCTAAGTATGCAAGTTTATTGATTTCAAGTTCTGCTTTTCACACCAAAAGCTGTCAGACATAATTCAACAATTTTTCGCATCTATGTACAAAGATTGTCATCCTTCCCATTTAAGGTAACAGTTCCTCATTTCCTTCAGAACCCTCAGCAGAAGCAGCTTCAACATCTACATTTCTACCAACATTCTGCTTGAGGTAATCTAGGTTTTTATCAGATGTCACAAAGTTCTTCCAATCTTTACCCATCATCCATTTCCAGAGTCGCCTCTACCTAATTTGGTATTTGTTATAGCAGCACTCCACACTTGATACTAAAGTCAGTCAATATTCCACCAGAGAAATAGAACTTAGGACATATATTAAGAGAGTTATTGAAAGGAATTGCTATTTGATTGTTGTGGTTGATTGATTCACTTTTCAAGGCTTCTGATTTCTGTCTTCCTTTTTAAATTACCTCCTTATTTTCTATTTGTGGTCATATATCCCTCTTATAAGAATAAGTATGATGGTATTTGGGGTCCAGCGTTATGATCTAGGTAATACTCCCATCTAAACATCCTAATTTAATCACATCTTCATATATTTTACATATGAGATAACAAAAACAGGTTTTCAGGATTCAGATCTGATTGTTTTATAGGGTCTCCTTGTGATGACTACAAACATACAAAAATATTTCTTCCGTCTTGATGAGTTGTTTTGCTATGAAACCAATTTATGTTTCTTGACTCCTTTTCTTACCTTACCTTGTCTTGAATACTCTGGCACATCTTCCTTTTTCATGTTCTTCTCAATGAGGGACATTATGATTCTTATACCAAATCAAATTCACATTTTTAATATTTTTGCCATATTATCATTACATTGAAATATATTCAATGATCAAAATTATTACCTTTTGTGATATGCTGCACATATTTCATTAAATCCTAAAAAAATTAATGCGTAGTAGATTTTAGTGTCATTCTGAATGCTACTGCAGCTGCTTGCTTGATATAATTTTGTCTACATATCCATGACTGCTGAGAAAGGCTACAAAGAAAAATCTGGGGCCATGAATGAATATAGGTTCCAAATTCTGGGAATTCTGACCAGTTTGACTGGAATGTAGCCCAAGATTCATATTGTTAACAAGTTTCCCAGCTGGTTCTCATATGCATCTGTAATGGTTAGGCTAATGTGTCAATTCCGCCAGGTAATTGTGTCCAGGTGTTTGTTCCAACACCACTGGGCTAATTGTAATACAAGAGCATTTATGGACTTCAATCACCAGTGAGTTTACTGCGTGGATGGCTGATTACATCTGCATCAATCAGGGAGATTACATCATCAATGGGTGGCGCTTTTATCCAATCAGTTGAATGGCTTAAAAGGGGAAGTGATTTCAAC